>WBMZ01011572.1:0-187185 GCA_013400975.1 Atrichornis clamosus
GGGGACCGGGATGCGCGGGGAGCGGCGGCGGGAGGAGGCGGCGGTGAGTGCGGGGGAAGCGCCGTCCCGCGGGGTGGGGGCAGCCCTCCCGGGCCGCGGCGGCTCCGCTCCTGGCGGCGGAGCCCCGCGGGGATGGGAAGAGGGTCCCTCCCGGGCACGCAGAGCACGGGCTGACGCCGGCTCAGCTTCTCGCAACCGTCCCTGTTTTTTGGCTACTTTTAAGGGAGTTTGTGCCTTCCCCCCGCCATCCCCCACCCCGCCTCCGGCCCCCTTGCACGTCTGACGGGTGGGGGTGGTGGGGTCCCCCCCTTGCCTCCTGGCTCGGCGGGGACCCCGCAGCTGGAAGAGACGGGGTTCCCTCCGTATCCCTTTCGTCGCCAGACGCTTCTGCTTCTCCCTCTTTGTCCGGGTGTTCCCCCCGGTTCTGCCGCGTCCCCGCCGGCGAACAAAGCCTCTGCCCCGGGGGGCGGCGGGGGCATCTGTCCGAGGTCCGAGCAAGCAAGGGAGGAACGGCGGGGCTTAGCTTTGCTTGGTTTGGTTTTCCATCGTCAATAATCTACCTGGTGGATGGGAAGACGTGGGACAAGGCTCTTTGTCCGCGTTCCTTTGTTCGGCTGGTGGCTTTTAAAGGCTCCTGCGGCTGTGCGAGGGCTGCCGTGCCCGGCGGGGATGGGTTCCCGGGGCTGAGCCGCCGATGGATGCCGTCTCGGCATCGCTGGAGTTTAGCAACAGGAACGCGGCGTTGCGGCGGATCAGCTTGCGAACGGAAATCGAGGGGTTTGGGCTCGGTCTCCCCTAACAGATTTAGAGCTCGTAAGTCCCCGCTCGTGTAGCCCTGTCAGCAGCCGGGGTGGGATTCGGCGGCGCCCGGAGCCGCGCGCTCGGTGGTGAGTTCAGCTTGGAGATCAGAGCCCTCTCGGAAAGATACCTGCTACCCACGAGCAAAGGGAGGAACGGGCTGGAAACTACAGTCCCCGCTCCTTCTCCTCCTGCCCCAAAGCTGCCTGAGGAATTCACCCGTGTGCAGAAGTGTAAATAGACTATCTGTGCTTACATAAAGGCTCAAGAGATGGGCTTTCTGCTCCTGCCTCTGAGTGCTTGTTTCATCTCAAACACATGGCTTTTGTCACCAGTTCCTTTCCCCCCAAATGCTCATCTTGTCAACCTGTCATCTTGTCTCTGTGCCTCGACTCTGCACGTGCCCGAATCCTCTGTGTCTGCATCTTCAGGGCATCTGGGTGAACATGTTGCCAGTCAGAACATGGTGAATATTCCATCTTTGTGCCACACCTTCCCTCTCTTCTGGGGGAAGAGGGACACAAGAGCAGCCTTTTTTGCAAGTTCTCATGTTTGGTGAACTTCTCAGTTTTTGCTTTTTATATATTCTCATGGATAATGTCCTCAAAGATAAAGATAGAATGGAATTGCAAAGGTTGAGAATGGGCTTGCTTTCCCACAGGAGAAGGAAGCAATGTAGGAAAGGAAGGAGATTAAGTGATTGGAAGATGAAAGAGTGCCTACCTTTGCTGGCATGGGGAAGGGTGGTGTCAACTAAAACGGTTGCAGGGAAAGAGGTACTTTTAGGGCTGTCAAGTAGTAACACCCTACCATTTCTATATAGTTCATTTTACACAGTTCCTTTTCCACACTAGCAATTTATTTCCCTTCCATTTTGACAAATGCTAAATGGGCTCATTAGTGTGTCCGTGTTTTTACTGAGGGAATGGAAGCCTTTGCCATCACCCAGGACAGGAAGAGTAGTCATTTTTTCCATATCAGTTACTGACTTATGCTTATCAGACACAATTATCAACCAGGTCCTTGAAAGTAGTCAAAGGCACCAGTTGACTATTGTTGAGAAGGAACCAAGCCCATCATGAAAAATTTGAAGTATTGCATTTAGATAGGAAGTAGAGATTGGATGAGGTAAAGTTTGCAGATCCATCTTGAGTCTGGAGTTGGATCAGAAGGACTGAAGATGTTTAAATTGGAAAATATTTTTTGTCTTTTCCACTTGAAGATCCAGAGAAAAGCTGAAATAAAGTGGGTGGGGGGGCAAGTGCTGGTGTTTGTTAATGAAGGAATTAATGTTGTCTTCTCTGCACATAAAGTGTATTCTTTCAATTTCAATTTGTTAAAATAAACAGTTAATTCTGGTGTGTAGTAACTGCCAGGGTAGCAAATAGCGTTTCCCTCTGAATTAAACCAGCAGCTATAAAATGATGTTCTGGGTGTTCAAAGCAGGTGCTGTTCATTTAGAATTTGTTTTGGACTGATGGAGCACATCCAAGATGCCACAGAAATCCAAGGGGAATTTTCCCCTGTAGAAAGAAGGTACTCCAGAGACTGCAGTGTAGAGTGAACCGTGTAAATATAACCAAGTTTGATTTTTTTTCTTACTCAGATCTTATGCAGGTGAAGTCAGTTTTTCAATGAACTGTTTTATTTAACTTCCCTTCTTGTAGTAAATGGTGTAACTGCAGGTATAGCACCCCTGATCCTCACTTGAGGGAACACAGTCCTTGCTGATAAATGCTGCCCTGTGTTTGTGCAGGCAGACCCAGGGCTTGGTGGCACAACAGCCACGGCGGGTGCCACTGGAGCTGTCACTGTCACGATGTGGTTTGCCAAGCAAGTGTGATGAGAAGCATTTAGTCTGGGGGCATGCTGGCTGCCCTGAGAGTGCTGGAGAATGAAGAAGCGTTAGAGAGCTAGAGGGGACGTTTGGAAATATGGGGCAAGCATCTTGGGAAGGAGACAAATTGAGGAGAAATGGACCGACGAAACAAGGGAGACAGAAACTGTCAGAGTAAGTGGGCACTGGAGAGGACTGATTAACGAAAGGAAGTGACAGGCACAAAGTGGCAGTGAAAGAAATCAGCACAGAGGAAGGCAGATCTTGGGCAACAGTTGCCTGATAGTGGGAAAATGCAATAGACAGGGGAAAAATGGTAAGGACATCCAAGAAAGAAAAAAAAAAAGTGGATGATCTTTGAAGCTGTCCTGATTTGTCTTTCTATCTGCTTAGATTTTCTGGGCCTTACCTACCTGATGTGTATAGCAAGCTCTCATTGAATTTGTCAGGGGCATCCTAGGGGCAAGTTTATCGTGTCAAGTAGGATGGGAACAGAGAAACTTTTCTTTAAGGTATTTTTGCTCTTGTACAGTGAGAATTTCTGCTCCTGTATGATGTGAATTTGGATACATAACTGTTTCGCACTCAATCCCCTGCCTGAAATTTTAGATAAAGAAAGTTTGTATCTTTTGGTCTTCAGGGGAATTATATTAGTCCTGAGTATTTACGTATATTTATTACTACACCAGCTAGTTTGTTTGGTTGGGGTTTTATTAATCTGCACAGCAAGCAGTCACAGCCCACCAGCAGAGCTTTCTATTTGCCATCTCTCTGTGAAATTTTAGTGTTTCAATTTGCAAATCTTTTGAGCATACTCAAATTTTCAATAGGAAAGGAGTTAATGAAATAGTGTCAGAATGATACCAGGGAGGTTGTCACTACTGTCACGAGATGAATCCATCATTGGGTCCAATAACCAACTCCTAAGCTTAACTACCAGAAAGGTACCAAAATAGAAAAGATGAGTATGACTGGAGTTTGACTTGTCCTCTGCCAACCCTGTTTTTCTGCATGATGAAAGGAGTTCACTGTTTTAACAGAAATATCTTCTAGTATGTTTCTACCTGTCAGTGGCTTTTGTTTGCACAGAAAAGAATTAACTCTCCTTCCTCATCTCAGTGAACTACTCCAGATGACACAGTGGTTTGTGTGACTGTAAGATAAGGAGGGGGCAGTGATGTCTACTAAAGTAATGCTGTTTGAGCTGGTGGTCTAGTCTCTTGTCCTACCAAATGCATAGGGATGAGTTTAGATTCCTTGAAATGAGTACTTTAACAGTTTCAATTTCAGGTAAGAGTAGCTGTTATGGCACAAAAGTTCTAAAGCCTCCACATTTTCCACGTCATTTTTATGTGCATCTCTTACGCCAATGGCTCAAAGCTCAATTTGTAGTCACCCAACTATAGTATTTACATGGTAATGAATGTTTTCATTTTTGATGCGCATTTAAAATTGTCAGCTGTCGTGACCTGATTAAAATGATGATGTCTGTCTACTGAAAAGAGCAATTGATGTGACAATGCCTACAACAGCAATCCTTATCAAATAGGGGGGAATCGTGTTTTAACAGTAAGGCAGAATAATTAAAAATGTTGTGTTTAAGAGCAATTTTTGAAGTAGTTGGGTTGGTTATTACAGTAAAAATAGATGTGGGTTATGAGGGGAATAATGTCATTTAGGGTGTTTTCTGTTGCACTATTTTATTTCTACTCCTTCTCCAATATCCAGCATGATAATTTCTCAGAGGAAGAGGTAAACCATAAGAGCGACTTCCTCTGCCACTCCCTTTTCCACATCGGAAACCTGCAGGATTGCAAGGGAGTGACTTAGTCAAATCTGATTCACAGATAATTTGATTTTTAATTTATTTAGTGTTGCTGAAGGTGCCAAGCTGTGAGTTTTAGGAGCTAAAACACCTTTTGCCTCTAGCCAGACCTTGTGCTCACTTGCGTGCAGGGATCTCCGTGTTGCAGGATTTATATCATGAAAAGACAGGCACTGAGCAGATTTCAGGGCTATGCTGGCAGGAAATTATCTGTAGCTTGGGGTCTAGTGTATTATGTAGCAGGGGAGGAGGAGGAGGAAATGAAGAAGGATGTTTAAGGCAACCTTTAGGCAACAGCCTTGCTGAATTGTCCAGTTTTTGGCAGAGATGGCTTTGCTCTCTCTTAAGGATGTGTGCATTCATGGGTACAGAATCTCCACCAAATTATGCAGGTGCCTTTCTGTGAACATATTGTTTTAGTTTGACAGTGGGCTTTAAAGGGTTGGGAAAGATGGATTTACACCTAAGTGTTTTGGAGGTAAATGATAGATTCTGGTGAGTTTTACTTTGTAATCAGATTGAGCCTATCAAGACTTTTGTTTGTAAATAAGCAAAGTAAATTGGGAATAAAAGCAGCCTTGATTTAATCAAGAGTAAGTACATTGTCCTCAGATTATGCAGGAAAAAGGTAAACCAGCTTGGTAATGGAAGAGTCTGTTTATGCATGTAGGCGTGCTATAGTGTGGGAAAATGAAATCTCCAGTCACTGAAGCCATCAGCACTCATTCACTAAATTTTGTTCAGGGTGTGAAAATTCAAGAGGCTTTCTTGTTTCCAAAACAGCGTGTGTTTTATTGGAATAGTTGAAACTGACTTTAATCATTTGAAAATCTTGTTGCAGAACAAATGAAACTCTAATGATGTGCAGACATGGCAATGATGGGCTTTTGTCCTCAGCCTCCATCACTTGGGGTTTCATCCTACAGCAATACACTGCTGTAGGAGTTTCTGAAGAGAAATGTCAGAGATAGCAGAGGTGCCAGGAGCTGCAGGGAGCCACTGTTAATGTTTTGTGAGAGACTGAAAATGAGAAAAAACAATGAAGAGCAGAAAAGCCTTAGAAGAGAGATGGCCAAGTTTGAGAGCTTTGTTTAAAACTGACTGTTTATTTTCAGTCAGAGAAGCGCCTTAGAGATGCCTGAGGCACTGCAACCCACTTGTTTGGTAACTTAAGAACAAAGTGGGTGCCAGAGCAGGCTCTGCTAAAGGGAGGTGGGTATCAGCCCAGGCAGAAGTAGAGGAAGAGGTGGGAATCTTATGTGCTGGGAAAACATCCCCCTAAATCTGTGTATGAAATGCTGGGTAGTGCTGTGCACACAGGTAGTGTACCAGCGGCGTGGTTGAGCTGCAGCTTTTGGCTCTTACACTAGAGTCTCCTGGTTTTGGCTGGGATACAGTTAATTTCTTCCTAGTAGCTGTTACAGCATTGTGTTTTGGGTTTAGTATGAGAATATGTTGATAACACACTGATGTTTTTAGTTGTTGCTAAGTAGTGTTTCTATTAAGTCAAGGATTTTTCAACTTCTTATGCCACACCAGTGAGAAGGCTGGGGGGACACAAGAGGTTCAGAGAGGACACAGCTGGGACAGCTGACCCAAGGGATATCCCACATCATATGGCATCATACTCAGCATAAAAAGCTGGGAGAGAAAGAAAAAGGGGGTGGAACATTTGGAGTGATGGAACCTTGCTTTTGTGGTGCTTTAATCCCTAATTTTGCTTTGCCTTGTGTGTGACTTTTATCTATTAAACTGTCATTAACTTAATCCATGAGTTTTCCCTCTTTTAGTCTTATGATTCCCTCCCCCATCCTGACGGGAAATGAGCAAGCAACTGTGGGGGCTGAGTTGCCTGTTGGGGTTAAATAACTGCACAAGGGAAAGGAGTTCTTGCTGTAAAGCCACCCGGTGTTATAATATCTTAAAATTGGAATCCTTTGTTTGACTCGCTGCCTATTTGAGTTGTGAATCACTGTTTCTTCTGGTCGTCAGTGAAACAAAACTTAATTTGGCCTGGGCACTGTAGAGATGAAACATGATTGGTAGTGCTGTATACATTCACTTCAGATGACTTTATAAATCCCAGATGAAATAATTTTGCTTTGTTCCAGACAAGGCAAAGCATGGCGTGTGCTCTGTAATGAGAGTCAGCCTTGCTGGAGGCCCTGTATAACCTCATCTGGAAGAATATGATTTCATGAGAGCACATATACTCTGGATTTTGAGCTGTTTGTTATCTTAGTTCATTAATTCATTATTTATTTCTTGGTTTTGCTCTCAGTGGAGAGTTTTTAGAAAGTTTTTCCTCTGAAAATCCAATTATTACTAAGCGATGACTTCTCTGAACTCTCATCCTCTAGGAAGGGAGATGTGTAATGAGTTCTCAAACCTGAATGGAAGCCATATAAATATTTAACCTGAAAAACGGTTATTAGCAAACCCAGGTATTCACCAAACTGAATCAAAGATTGAATTTTTAATTGCATAGAAACCCTTCCCTTTCAGCTGTGCTCTCCTTAACGTTTGTCACGTTGATTAAGTGGCAACCATCACCTCATGAGATAGAAAGAATGGGGGTTGTTTTTGTAATCTTAACCATAAAGCAGCAATATTAGAGACACAGGAAATGCAATGAATCTTCCTTTCTTTTAAACCAACCCTTTGTTCTGTCTTTTAATTCCAAGTTGTCCATATTTTGGTTTTTCTGTTCAATGATACAGTGACACTTTTGTTGCAGATCAGCATGAAATGTTGAGTGTCGCTAGTTTTCTATGTCAAGTTGAACATGGCCTAAAAAGTTAAATTTCTGGTTATTTTCTGTGGAGCTCTGGGCTCAAACTGCAGTATTTTTAATAGAGATTACACAAGCAATATGCCAAGGTGTCAGTGTAGTGGCAGTATTAACTGGATTTGTGTCCTGGTCCGTCATGTTTGATATGCAGAATGCAGAGAAGCAGACGAGTGGCAGACCCGCTGTCACTTCTTGCTGGGGTCATCTGGCCGTAGCTGCAGGTCTGCCGGGGGGTCCGTGGGCAGCCCCCAGCCCTGCTCCATTAAAGTTAGGTGACTGGGCTGCTGTGTAGCTTTTTGAGTTTGGAGGATCTGAGGAAAGCTGGAAGGAAATAGGGAAGGAATCTGTTCCTAGGTTGGAGGACCCAATGAGGTAAAAAAGATGGTAAATGTTTCATACTAATAAAATAACCTATTGAGCATGAAAGTTGGGTTGAAAAGCTCTGCTGCCTGGGTTCCTTCCCGTCATTTTCTCTGGAGAATTTCGATCCTGTGGTGCTGGAAAGGCTGGACATGGTGGGTGAGTCCCTTGCAGAGGTGCAGCACTTTTGGGGGTCTCCTTCCTTACCCTGGCTCCATGGAGAGCAGCGCCATTTTCGGGGAACTGTGGGTTATGTTATCTTGGAGGAAGCCCTCTCTTGCTGTGAGGGGCAGAATGTGCCCAGTGAGGTTGAAACTCTCTTTTTAGGTATGAGAAATTACCTCTGCGGAGAAAGAAAAAGCATTGCAAAATGAGAGCAGCACGGGGGCATTCCTGGGGGAACAGAGGGAAAGGACAGCGTCTGCTTCCCCTTGGGAGAGTAGCTTGAAGGGAGCAGGTGAGGGAGAAGCCAGAGGTCACAGTGAAGGAGCCTCCCTCTGCGAGGATCAGCAGCCAGCTCCCTTCTCCCAGGGCAGTCCTCCCAGGAGAGTAACATGAAAAAGCATGGCATGGAAAGTCTGTGCACCAGAGACCTGGAACCTTGGGGCTGTGATGACTGCAGTTAATTAAATAGGTGGCTTGTCTCTAGACAGCCCCAGACATCTGTCTCCATTCCTCACTTGTTTTTCTGACACGTTTCTATTTGCTTGTCCAGAGTTAAGCCCAGAGGACCTACAGATGGCCGCCATTAATTTTGTCACTTGATGCAATTTTTAAAAATTTTCTTTGTCAACCTTTTAAAAACAAAAGTGTGTATAAAAAATAAATAAATCTTTTAATAGAGCAACTCACTAGAGATCTTCTATTTGGATTTAGATTTAATTTTAGTTTTAGTGGCTGGATTTAATTTTAGTGTTTCTTTTAAGCCAAGTCTCTCTTTTAGCCTTATCAATTTTTAATTTGTTCTTGAATAAACTGTCAAGAATCCCATTGCATTCCTGTCTGGCTTCTTTGGAAACTCAGAAATCATTGCATGCCAAAACATTTTCTGTGTTTTTGATCACACACCTGGTTTTGCATAGGTGTATTCATGATTGCAGGATGCTGGTGTTGCATGGGCTGAAATTGGGCTGTGGGTTTTCAAAATAAAGCCTTTAGCAGCAAAGTCCAGCCTTGTTAGTGATTTCTTAAGGAAGCCACAGGATCACAGACAAGACTCGGGAGCTGTGACCAGAACCTGCCTGTACAGAGTCGGGATGATAGAGAATGACTGATTATCAAACCAAATTATATGTTGTTTTACACTGATAAACCAACTGCAGACAGGTGTGTGGGGGGAGTTTTCCCAGTCTCCACATTAAACATGGAGTGTCCTTTCCAAATATCTTTCAATATATTTCTTTTTGAGTTGTCTCTGGAAATTTTACCATAAGAAAAGCCACTTTTTTTCTATATTATGCACTTGAAAAATGTGCTCTGAATACACTTCTTAACACAATGCCTTTTCTTTTTCTTTTGTTACTTTATTTGCAGGTCAAAATTTATCTGTTTCACTCAAATTGATGTTGTTTTAACCATCTTGTAGAAGACAAATATGATGCCGAACAGAAGTAACCTCCCCTCCTTTCAGAATGTTGGATCAGGTAATCAATTAAAATGAAGTTTATTTGTAATGTACTGAGATCTTTCAGAATTTCTAATTGATTTTGGCCCTTTAATTCTCCTGACACATGGATAAGATCAGCGCTCTGTTCTTATTCCATGTCTATCTCCATTTACCAGGCAGAACAAGGCCACAGGTGGACATGCTGCAGACAGCCAACCCTCCCCCATCAGTTTAATGCCTGTCTGGAATAGATATCAGTGACCCCCAGCTAAACAACTCGGGAAAGGAAGAAAAGAAATGAGAAGGGGAAAAATAAAATTAAAAAAAAAAAAAGGAAAAAGGGCAGTGTTTCCTTCTGTAGCTCCAGGCAGCAAATACTTTGCTAAACAGAAGACCCTTGTGCTGAACATGAAAGCTGGGGCTGACCTGGATGCAGGATGGGTTCAGGGCACATCACGAGTTGGAGCTCCTGTCCTCAGTCTCGATAGCTGCATGCAAAGGCAGCATCAGACAGGATGTGTAACGCATCCTGGCATATTCATAAAGTCTCTACTCAAACATTACCCTAAAAATAAACAAAACAAACAAGATCTGGTTGGTGGGAAGCAGCTATAGTTCATCTAAACATGTGCTGTTATCCAGTTGGGATTTAACTGTATGATTGCGGGCACTGTGGTGCTGGAAACAAAAAAACAGAAGACCTGGCATAAGGGGTAGGAGAGAAAAGCTGAACTGGAGTGGCTACATGAAGGTATCGTGACCTTCTCTTACTGTACTTGTTTGGATTTCAAGTACAATGAACCCTTCAGTGCTGTGGTGAACAGGCACGAAAGTTTCCATGAACTAACTTGTTTTTTGGCAAAAGCGTCCAGTCTTTGTAGGATTAAATGTGCCCTACTGCAGTTGCAAGGGAGTAATGAACAATTATTAATGTCCCATTAATGTGTCTGCCAAGCTATTTATATAGGAGCCAGTGAAATTTAGCTGTGTTCAAGTTAAGGTTTGAAAAGGACAATTTTTGTATGAGATTAGATTTCAATTTCAAAAGAGATTTGGAAGAGGGGAGGAGAAAGAGAGACGGAGATGGAAATTAGGGCCTGTCCCACAATGGAAGGCTAAGTACAGAAGAAATATACATTGTGCTTTATATTTGTGCTCTTAAATAACTTCTACATCTTATTCCTCTTCCTTAAAACGCCACTAATATGATGAATGCCTAATTTTTCCAGATGATGTTGTCTTGTCCTGACAAGAGTTCTTTTGAATTTGGGTCACATTCATCCTTTTGTTCATTTGAACTTCATTATTGCTGTTATCAAAATTTATGAAAATAGCTAAAAAAGGTCACGTAAAATGTCACAATATAAGAAACTGCGGTTTCACTGCTCGAAGTGGTGATGGTCTGATGGAGAACTCTGTGAACTCACTGATTCAAAGGCAACTCAGTTGTATCATCATAACAAATGTGTTAAAATTATAAATGTAATATAAATCCCATATCACAGCCAGCATAAAAATATTAAATCCTGTGTAGTGGTAGACTTGCAGGTTTAGTTTTGAAGGTGCAAGTTAATGCTTTCGGCCACTACCAGAGCTTGTAATTAACAGCTCCTACGCCAGGTCCACTATGGTCCAGAAGGTGTTTTATTTTACTTTGATTTTTGTGTTTGTGTCCTGTAATGCTGACTCCTTTTATCTTCTGCCTACTCAATTCCAATATTAGTGATGGTTACCTGTGTTCTTAAATATATGTTTTTTCCCCTTACGAATTGAGAAGAATGTGTTGTTACACTCTTGGACTTACCGTGGTTTGTGTAGAGGAAGCCCATGCAACAGAGGACTGCTGCTGTCCTGGGCAGTAGTGAATTCCATGACTTTGCCTTATTAGCAAGGAAGGTCCCAGAAACAAGGACCTGCGTGAAGGATGCATTGCCACCTTCCCCAAGAGCTGAACCTGGTGATCCTCAAGGAAACCAGGTCATATGAGCTCTGGCAGGGGGTGGGAATCCCAAGCTTTATGTTCATATAATTGCCTGAAGTGCTGCTTGGGACAGGACTAAAGTATTGCCTCCGAGGATTTTAAGGGCACCTTACCCATGAGGTGTTCCCACTGAGTGACAAGCTGAAGTTAGGTTTCTCATGAGGTGGCTGAAGTCATAGGTGAAATGTGACTGAGGCAGGAGTGACTCCCAGATCTGACCCTTATTTTCAGAAGTAACGCTGGCTAGCACTGCAGGAACCGACACTCGGGAGTGCTTTATTAGTTCAAAGCACAGACTAGCACATCCCAGGAGCTGCTGTAAATGTTAATGGTGTCATTTCTACCTCAGCTGAGGTCTAAGTGTAAGCCTGCTGGGGGTCCTGTTTATCTCCTGCAGTAACTGGCACTGTCAGGAGCTGAATTCCTTTCTTTGCTTTTGGCACAGTGGAGCTCTGAACTGTAGGCTAGAGCTTGACACATCGTTGAACAATAACATCCACCACAGCAAAGGCTTTTTTGGTCTGTGCCCTCTTCCCAAATACAAATTAGATTTCTGAACAAGCATTAGGACCTGTAACCCTCACCCCCATCAGTGTTTTTAATAGTCATGTGGTTTTGTTGTTTTGAATGAAGTCATGAAGCCCGGAATTATACTTCCTTTTAACCAAAGTGCTCTTTGCAGATGTAGTTACAGCTTTGTAGTTTTAGGGCAAGGACCTGAAACACCTTGAAAAACGTGCCCTCATTTTGTACTGTCCCATTAAGCTTTGCAGGACCATCCACAGAGTAAGCAGAAAGGTGACAAACTCCTACTGAGCTTTAGATTGAGCTCATTAGGATATTGGGGCTTGGATGCACTAGCTGCACAGATTAAAGCAAGAGGTTAAACTAAAGGAAGAGGTGATCCAGAGCAGTATCTTATGTCCTTGGCCCTGGGGTACCTGAGCTGGGTTCTGTACTCTGCTGTCTGCTGTGCATCTTCTCCCTGTACCTCCGTTCCTCAGCTGTAAAAAATCAGGACAGTAATGCTTCCTTACTTCATGGCTATCTTAAGAGGCTCAGGATTATAAAGGCTGAGCCACCAGCTCCTGCAAAGGAGAGGACAGCAAAGAAAGAGTCCAGCCTCTTTCCAACTCTGTTGCTGATTCGTGGTATGGATTTGGTTTTGTCCCTCTATCCCTTCTTTTTCAGTCTCTCATCTTTTGCAGAAGCAGAGATGGGAAAATTGTGCATCCCCTCCTTTGCTTAGTGATCTGAGACATTTATTACAAGCACAGTAATTATTACAAAAAGTATTCTTTTCAAGTTACTGTGCGGGCATGCACATTCAAGAGGCTACTTACTTGCTAAAATTTTTTTTCTTGTTTTGTCTTCTTTACAGATTCCAGTAAGATTATGGCAGACTACAGCCACTCACAAAAACAGATGGAATTACAAAATGCTACTTTGGGAAAGGGTTCTGTGGCAAATTCCCTTGAAAATGGTCTCCAGGATATTATGGAAAACCTCAACACGAAGAAATATTCATCAACTCTCAAATTTAAAACAAACGGGGACTATGCTGGCTCTTATTTAACCCTTTCACAACCTATGCCGATTAAACCTAATTCTTCCTCCAGTGTTAAAAATACACACTCTATTAATAAAATTCAAGGAGGCAAGCAGTTCCCCTGTGAAAGCCCATACCTTCCAGATAAAAGCATTTCTGTAAAGCATTTGGGTTCCATATCAGGCATGTCTCCATCTCTCAGCGGGTATAGTTCAGGAAGGACAGACTTTGATATCCATGCCAGCAGAGAAAATGAAAAATCCCTCGGACACATGGATAAGTTTCACTACTCCAAGTATAGTCAGAAAAATAAATCTTATGACAACATCTACTTCCCAGGAATGCTGGAGACAAAGAAGATCTCGGGATCTCTTCTGACTATGTGGAATGGAAGCTCGGGGAATGAGCTGGTGCTTTCACCTGCTAGCAATTCGGGGGCAGCCAGCATGCCTTCGAGCCCAAAGCAAGGCAGGAGGATGAATGTTGAAAACAGCCTGGCCCTTCACATAAAACCGGTTAAGTACAGGGATGTGATGATGGAAACTCTGGGTTCACGGCCTAGGAAGTTCTCTGGTGGATCTCTAAGTCATATGGGAGTGTACAGTCGTTCCCTTCCCAGACTTTATAAATCAACAGAAAACCAGCTGGTGCCATTAAGTTTGCCCCCCAGAAGCTCTCTGGGTAATAGTAAAAGGAAAAAACTTGGAGAAAAAGATCTACCTCAGAATGCTTTTGATGCTGATAATTACCTGAATTTTTCTTCTTGCAGCTCAGGGGTTTCACCACATGCAAACTCTGTTTCTGGGAGTAATCCCTACGTCAGTTCAACTCTTAGCGTTCCTGCAAGCCCTCGAATTGCTAAAAAAATGCTTTTAGCCCCTTCTTCCCCATATCTCCCCGATGATTTTGATAGACTTGGACTCTCAGGAACAAGTCCCAGTAGTTCTTTCTCCCCAGTGGATTTTGACAGGTCATTCTCTGTCCGAAGAAACCTTTCCACCAGTTCTGTGGAACTTGATGACCCAGATCTGGAAAGCTACAGACAGACGCCAAATTCTCTGCAAACGTCCATGCGGGAGCGGAAGAACAGCATTAGCTCGATTTCAGGAAGAGAGGACCTGATGGACTATCACAGGAGGCAGAGGGAAGAGCGGCTTCGGGAGCAGGAGATGGAACGGCTGGTAATTTTTTCTCTTCCTCTTAGTTTGCTGTGACATTTAGCACTTGCAAAATGCCTATCCCAGGTCTAGTCATCAGGAAGGTAGAGCAAAGAATAAGCTGCTCTGTTTTGAAATTCAAATGTGGCCTGTTTCAGATGCCTTGTTTCATATCGCAGGTACATGAAGCTAACCCTTAAATAGGAAGCTGCTTGGATAGACAGTACCATTCATCTATCCTGAAAAAATGTTGGAACCCATGTACATTGCACTCAGTTGTCCTGTGGGCTCTGCTAAAATGTCTACGTACATAAAACCCACAAATTACACTGCAGGGATCCAAGACTTTTTGTTTTGGATGATGGCACTGTTCTGTGGTAAGTGGGCAAAAAAAAAAAAAGATTCTGCTGTAAACTGCTCAGCCATGTGTGCTGCACTCAGGTATACAGTGGTGTGGGCTCAACATCAGCAGGGCTTCTTCTGCTTAGTTTTCATTTTTCCTTCTGAGCATGTTCATAAAAATACAGGCCTCCTTGCTTGTCCCTCCTGAGATGGAGAGTAGCACAGGGAGACAGTTTCTCTCTTTGTCTCAGTCAATGAAAAACAGTGCATACTGCTTTAGCTTGGGCTTAAATTTGGTAGCAAATTGTAATTCATGTATTATTGAAACAACTTTTGGGGAGGAAAAGCAAAAAGGTCTTCAGAACACACAGAGATGTTTGAAACAGTTTCTTATTGAAACTATCTCTGGAAGAACATGTAGTACTTCTTCAAAAAGGTTTTCTTAGTGGCTTTGGGAGTCTCTGACCCTATGAATATGCATTCATATTTTACCGTCCACTTAGAAATGGCGGTTGTTAGATGGGCCAGTTGGTATTCCTGAGTCTTAGATTTGAGACATTAACTTTACATTTGTGTGCCTTAGTTCAAATCTTTATGAATTTGATCAAAGTGACAATAGGATACTCTTAAACCTGTCTAGTTTGCATACAGATGGCAAGCCTGCAGAACTCACTTTCCGGGCAGACTGGGGGTGAAAAGCCATGGAGAGGAAAGATGCAGTAGTAGTGGGAATATGGGAGAAGGGGAAGCCTCCAGCATCCACTAGCAATGACCTGGTGCCTTTGCAGGGCCACTGTTCCCATCTCAAATCACGCGAGTGAGCAGGTTCAGCTAAAGAATTGTAAACCAGTCAGATCCATCTCCCTATATCCTTGATGCCAGTTGATGAGGAACCTGTTACACAGGCAGGAGCCTGCCTTTGCACCCCAATCCACTTGGAGCTGTAGTTTATAAGATACACACTGTTGTTTGCAAGATGTGAAAATGTTTTGTCTTTTCCTGCTTGAAGCCGGAGCTGTAGCATCAAGGCTCAGGTGTGAGGGGGTGGCAGGCACTGCCCCCTCCCCACTCCATGAGTGTCAGGGAGTGTGCATCCCTGCCTCCTCTGCCCCCTGAAACCTCTACTGGCTGCCCTTGAAGCTGCAGCTTCTCAGGAACAGTGACTGGGCTCCCCAGGGTGGGAACCAGCTGTGAGTGGAAACCACTGTGTGGCTTAGGAAAGGCTGTGGGAAACAGCAGCAGAAATGCTGGTGGGTTCTTTCTCTCTTGCTGCCTTTGTCCTGCCGTTCCTCCGCTCCTTTCAGTAATCTTCTCCCTAGTCCTGGTGTTCTGTGCGTGCAGAGTGGTGATTGCTTTGCTTGTTATCAGAAGGTTTTCCCAACAGTCATGCTGTAAAACCTGAGATAATCAGTCATAAAAGCAATGTATTTGTATTTCAAAGAGAACAGCTTTTTTTTTTTTTTAATTATTATTTGTGGTGAGGGATGAAAGATACAGGCTTGTTTCAGTATTCAGTAATGCTGAAAATTGTTCTGGTTTTATATTTGGGTGAAATGGCTACATTCCCTCCTCCCACCCCTCAATATTTCCTCTTGCTGAACAATACTTCCTTTAAGTTCCAATTCTTCAAAAAGAGAATTTGCTTACTGTTTTTTCAAGCATGTTAAAATTTTTGAAAAAATGATGATGTTTTGTGTGCTGCATATAATTTGAATGTGAAGAAATTTCCTCCTGCTTGAGTTATCTTATACTCAAGTTACTGCTCCATACTTTTCTCCTCACCTTGTTAGAGCTATCTGGTAGAAGAGTGAAATATCAGAGTGCCTCCTTCCAATGGTTTGAGAATCTGAAAAATGCCATAAACAGGTTTCTACATCTGTGAGAAGTAGAAGAATATATTTTAAGAAAATCTATACATCAGTCTTCGTACATTAGGGACTGTCCTATTCTGGTTTTGTTTTATTCTTCTTCTGTGTGAAGCCCTGTTCAAAGGGTAGTCAAGGATCTGTCCAAACAGGGTCTTGATATATCCAGCCTGAGCTTCCAAAGAACAGTTTTGTTTGCCCCTGTGTACTGACAGGGACAAAGGTTAGAGATCCGTGTCTGTGCAGGTCTCTCTTTTTTGCAGAGTGGGGGAAGGTGTGAATAAAAACCCCCAACTAAAGAAGCACTCATGGATATCAAAACTGCATGCTCTGAGCTTTCAGTGCTGTGTAAAAGTTCAGATTGAGTAGCTGGTAGGTAGATGGCAGGGGAAATGTAGTCCCTCTGTGCATAATTGTCAGGCTTTTCCATGCTGGGTTTTTGAAGCACGGTAGGCAGAACAGTGTAGGAGTATTCAAACAACTTCATCAGAAACATAAACCCCTTTTTTAGAGGACTAGTGTGCTCTATGGCCCAGATAAGAAGTGGGGAGTATCTTTCTTTGCACCAGCACTGCCCCTGTAGCTACTCTGCTGGCACAGGGTGGCTTGGGCATGTTGTATTTGATAGCTGCTATTCACTTCTGCATTTTTTTGGTAGTAAAATCTATGTGCTCATTGCAATCTGACCTAGTATCTGCCCTTGAACTCTTCTGTTTACTTTCACTTGTTTACTTTTTCTTTTCCATAAAAATTATTCTATGAGTTTTACTTGTGCTTGGTTTGCTTTTTAAGTGACAGAGGCTCCTCTGGAAGTTTGCATTTAGAGCTGCTGCTGCAGCCTGCACATGAGACCTGATGATCTTCTGTCATTGCTCAAAGAAATAAGCGGAGAATTAAAAAAAAAAGGTACAAATAGTGAAACTATGCAGGTGGTTTTTTTCTTTAAATTATTTAAAAGTCCAAGTTTTAATTTGTTCGTGTGTACCACATAGAAAAGATATGTATGTACTTGAGTAGGATTTGGTGTTTCTTATCTGTTTCTTAAGATTTGCTTTCTCTGCCTGAGTTCACACAAACTAGCTGAAGGCTGGTGCCACTTCTGTTTTGCCAGACTGCTCCTCTGTGACTTGAGGAGCAGGAGGAACTGGAATTCTCCTTGCTGCCATCCCTCTGGCATTATGACTGAGGGCTCCTGGCACAGGCAGCAGGCTGGTGGGTGATGATCTGCCTGTGCTTCCTCCCCAGCCCAGCTGACCGGACACTGCATCTTGGCACGGGGATGTTACACAAGCTGTGCACCAGTAGAAGTCAGAGTAGGTATTGCTAACGCTAGCCCAGGAGTCTTATAAATAAGGAAAAAAGTTATCACTGTGATACAATAATGTTCAGTGCAAGTCAGTTAGCTATGGATTTTTTTTTAATTATTTAAAGAGGAAATCTCACTCTTTTTTTCCTCTCTGAGATGAAAACCCAATTGTGGTAGCTGCTGGAACTAAAAGAGGGCCTTTCTCTTCAGCCCATGGGGTGGTTGGGGGTGGAACAGTACAGGCAACATAGTTGGATAGATATTAAGGGCCATCTGTTTTCTTTGATAGACGCTTGTCTGAATAGCACTGAAGTTTTTAGGGCTGGTTTTTAGGCAGTACAATGTATTTCCTCTAGATGGTGGTAGGTACTTGAAAATTACGTGTGCAGTAAGTGATGCCTTCCATAGCCCAGCTGTCTGTAGGGATCTGTAAACATATGCTTGTTAATGAAGTTTTACTAGATCCAGGATTTGTACTGGGAGAGATTTCAGTTTATCAATGCCTGAATGAGCAGTAATAAAATTCAAGGAGCTTACTCCATAGTCCACTTTTTCACAGTCAGAAGAGCACTGAATTTCATTAGTTTATTCAGAAGTAGGGAATAATACAGAATATCCCTGTGCCTGGTTTGCATTGGTGCCTTACAAGTTAGTAAGATGTGCTTATGTGAGGGGAAAATGAAATGAAAATATCTTGGAGTTTTCAGGGTGATACTGCTTTAAAACCCTGGCTAATAGAGCTTATCTAAATCTTCCATGCTGCTCGTGGCAAACCTCATATACATGTTCCATAAATTTGTATTGGTACTGTGTCTTTTTATAGACCCTTTAGGCATAAAGTACCCAAGCTGTATGTAAAACTGTAAGTGATTAGCTCTTACAGGAACCCCAGCCAAGCAGACAAAGCCTAGCTTCAAGGTAGTTTTTCCCACCACTAGTATTTGACAGTCTCTATAGTGTTACAGAATAGCTACTTAACATCATTTAGTTTTGTAATTGAACAAGTGCTGTCTAATAGGATAAAACTCCCCACAGAATACAACTAATATTGATGACTCCATGACTTTTTGGGAACATTGTTTCAATTGTGTTGTAAAACACAATTGTGGGGTCTTTAATAAGCCGAAATCCGGATTACATACGCAGCTGTATGTGTTATGCAAATTAACAGTATGGGCCAGGAAAAAATCAATTACAGGACAGCCGTTCTCATTTACAGAACTTAAGTACTGCACTGGAAGTCTGGTGTCCAGGTTCCTGCCCTCAGTGTGGTTTGAAAAGAAACATCTGCGTAGGTACTGTACTGCTTTTGAGTGCTGTGCTGCTAGTGCTGACCTCGGAGCCAAAGCACTAACTATAGCAAAACAAGGGCTGGAAATGAGCAAATAAACGAGGCTGGAGGGAGAAACTGGTGCAAACTGGAGGGAAGGGGAAGAACAGCTGGCAAACTGTTCTCAGTCCCAGTCCAGGTTTATCTTTGAAATGAGCTCCTTAGAAATGCAGAGAGGAAAGAGAAAGTTTTCTCCTGCCTCTTGTCCGTGAGGTATTAAATGTACTCAAAGTACTTTTGGGGAGTTTCTGCAGCTCTCCTTTCCAATCTCTCTGCCTCTTTTCCCACCATCCTTTCTGAGTAGCTGCTGCTCCAAGCTTTTGCTGAGAAGACGGTTGTTTGTCTGTCTGAGCAACAGTGGAAAAGTGCTGTTCTTTGGCAGCTGAAAAGTACAGCAACCTCTTCTTCAGGCAAAGGGAACCTGGCTGCATGGAGTAGCCATAAATCATGTTAGTGTTTGTCACAAGGGATAGACTGCACATGTATTTTTAATGAAACTTGAGGTTATCAAATGGCACTTACCTAAAAAGCTTCCTGCTTGCCACAGCTGATTAACCAAGTCTTGCCTTGATATCTAGATATAGCATCACCTCTACGCGTTTGTAAAATTCAGAAACACAATACGCAGCAGATGAACAAATGCAGGAATCACCACATGGTTGCTGTTAAAAAAGTGGGATATTTATCTTTTCTATTCTGGACTTTTTTTTTCACAGTGTTCCAGGGGTGCCTCCTAATGTCATTGTTAATCAATAGCAGAAGAGGGTTTTTCTCTCCTTATCCCACCCTTATCCTTCAGCACTTAACTTTGCAGCCAGCCAAGTGATGTGTAGCTTTCTCAGCCCAGGAATAGTGAAGCTGCTCAGGCAGAAAGTGCACAAGACCTGTTACCACTTCTTGTAAGGGAAAGAAAACCACAGAAAACACACAGAAATGTTTTAAAAAGGACATTTTATGGGGAAACACACTAACAAGCTTACAATGCTTGATTCAACATCCCTCCCTCCCACCAGAGCCAATTTTAAACCCATTTTCTGCTTTTGACATACCTTTTTTTTTTTCCCTCTGCTGTGTGGAGCGTCACAAATAACTTGTGTGGTATTTCTTGCAAAATTATTGACTGGATTTTCCATGTCACTCGTTTTGTGTTTTTCCTTGCAAGGGTGCTTTCCTAGCTTTCTGCTTCACTGAGAAATTTATTCTGGAAACAGTTAAATGCAGGTGTGCTGGAGCTGGAATGAGCTGGCTGAGATGAAATGATGAGAATAGAGTGTATAAAATAACCGCAGAGCTTCCTGTCCATAAGCCTCTCAGTACATGTCAAAATAGAAGTGAGAGATATCAGTATTTCTGTAACGTGTCTGAAAGCTCATCAGGAATTTTTTGAAGGCTGGTTTTCCTGCAATTTTTAAGCTTTTTCTGAGCGTCTGAGACTTAATGGGGCAAAAAAGAATCCCTTTTTTCCCCTGACTGCTCAGCAAAGAGCAGATTTGCAGTGAGAGCCCTTCACCTGAGCGCTTAGGCTGGAATGAGCAGCGACCCTGCTTTGAAATTTGCCATTTCCTATTATTACCCGGGGGATGGAAGCTTGGCATGGGGTAACCTGATACAGGCTGTTGTTGCAGGGAAGGATGGGCCCTCGTGTCCTGATGCCATGTTTCCCATCTGTAACCATTACAACAGGCCTGATGCCATCACAACAGGGAGAGCTGCATAATTACTGGCTGTCCCAGCCAGCACTTGCACAGTGCTTCAGGAATTGGGTTGCGTGACCAGAAGACTTAGTAAGAGGGAGGATAGCAGCGTTGGAAGGGTAAGGGAAGAGCCTTAGGGTCTGGCAGTGGTTGCCTGGAGGGAACAAGGCTTTGGAGAGTTATAATTACGCCGATCATTTGGAGTTGAAGGATGTCTGCAGGACCTATTCTCTGGAGAAAAGAAGTTTGCAATTCCTGCCCCCGGGGCTCCGTTATGTCAGTGGCTCATCTCTGCCGTTGCTGTTACAGGAGGCTTCCGAGGAAACCTGCTGTGGGAACCTGGGAATAAGCAGAATTTCTCTCTCACAGCACTCTCTTGTTTGGGTAGTGCTTGGAAGGGGGTGGGTTCAGATGGGTTCTCCAGCTCAGGAACAGAGCTCTTAATTGCGGGTGTTGTGCACGTGTGGTGCGTACAACCAGGTATTCTCTCGGTAGCTGTATAAGGAGCTGGGTGCTTGTACACCAGTGCTAAACTCTCACACAATTCAATGGCTTGCTGCAGGGAAAGTTGAGGCAGTGGATTGCCTGCCCTATTTTACTTGATCCTCGTTATCACTTGCTGTTGGGCATAGGAAGTGTTAGGGCTGTCAGCAGTAGCTGCTTTGCAAATCCTCTTTGCAAATGTAATGCCAGGTAGAGCTTGAAAAGCGAGTATGTCTGTAGTGGTTCCTGGGGAAGGAGGCTGAGGTTGTTGGGTTTTGGGCTTTCCTTTTAAATACTGCTAACAGTAAAAAGGATTTCCTACAAATCAGAAATGAGATCAGTAGTGCAGGTATTAATGCCAAACATGGAACTCTCACAGTGGTCTTTTTTCCAGCAAAATTTTCAATAGGCTTATGGTAAGCAATTTTTTATTTAAGTTTTCTTTTCTTTAACAAAAGTAACATGAAATTACATAAAAGCATTACCTCTTAAAAATGAAAAGATAAAAAAAAGAATCTGACGTGGAAGTTACAGGAAGCTATGCATACAGTAAAATAACACAAATCCAGCTTTCTAACAATTTATAAAAGGTATCGTAGAGACCTAGAAGTCCTTCAGGAATTAAATGTTTATAGCAACTCAAAGTATGTCGAGTCAAAATGGCACAGCTACTCAATCTCAAGTTTGAAATCTTAGTAGGAATCCATAGGGAATTTGAGTAAACTGGTAAATAAAGATTTCCTCCACTTCTGTGCATTTGACAGCTGTTGTGTTTTAGATGTGATGCCTCTTTTTTCTGTTAATGCTCCTAAAACTGGGCTTTTTCAAAATGTGGACTAATTCTCTCAAAAGAGGGAACCACAGTTAACAAAATGGAAAATCCAAAAAAGTCTGGAATGGGTGAGTTCATGGAAAATGTGTGTAATACATTGCAGCTTGGTAGGAATATAGTAAGTGTGAAGTGGAACAATTAGTGATTTATGTAGTGAGATCACTGGACATGTGTACATTCAAATGGGGTGTGGAGACAAAAACCTGAATAAAAAATTAAATGTACATTTCACAGAAATGAATAGCTACTTAAATAAGATGTCCTAACACTTGTTTATCTTTCCAGTGTAGAAATTTTTAATATTTTTAAATTCTTCTTCTGTGTTAACATTTTTTCTTCATCTTGCACTGCAATTTATGTATATCTGTTTATCATCTCTAAGTGGTAGATGGACTTTACACGGACTTTTATCCTTCACTCTTTAAAAACCAAAACAACCAACAAAACAAACAAAAAAAAGCCAACCCAAACAAAACAAAAAACCCAGCAAACTTTTTTTAACTTCATCTTTACTTTAGCTCACATGTGACACTCAGTGCCATTATCTTTTTTTAAACTAGGAACGACAGCGGCTTGAGACAATCCTCAATCTGTGTGCCGAATACTCCAAATCTGACAGCGACCCTGCTGCAGCTACTACAGTTGCTGATGTTCAGAAAATTAACAAAGAACTCGAAAAGCTTCAGCTCTCCGATGAGGATTCCGTGTTCGAAGACTCCCAGATGAATCTGGAAACGAGGTTCCGAAGCCACTTGAAATCATCTGCAAGCGATTCGGATTTCTCGGAGCTGAGCAGCCACAGCCGTGGCACTGCTGCCTACCTTCCCTCCAGGGGGCTGAGAGCTGATGAGCACTTCAACGACAGCGCCAAGCCTCCACCTTTTGCTGCTCCCAGCTTCCTGAAGGATGCCACGGAATCATCCTACCTAAGCATCACACCAAAGGTAATGCTCTGTAGGAGGAGACAGTATAATCCAGCTTTGCTGCTTGAAATCCTCCTCTAGGAGTTGGCTGTCCTGGCAGGGACCACGATTAGGCTGGCTTAGGTATGAGAATTAATCTTAGAACTCATACAGTTTAATAAGCCATCAAATGTGGAAAATACAGCCAGCAAAATGTAGCAGCCAGCAAATGATTATTTCATATCTTGTGGAAACTAATGGTAAGCTCGGGTTTTTTTCAGTGGGATGTACAGTTCAGGAAGAGTTTTAAGATTTTCCAAGGGAGAAGGATTTGCTTGAACAATTATAGCTACTTAAATAAAGAATGTTTCCGGAACCCTGCTTAGCATCATGCTGGGATGTAGGAGGGAAGGGAAGCTCTGCTATTTTCTCCCAAACTGAGGCTCCTGTTTTCTGTATGAGGAGTTTGTTTTCTCATGGTCAAACCTGAACACTCACATGGAAGGTGAAGAGGAGCTGCCTGAGTTGAATTTACTGTCCTGTCTCCTTTCCCAGGGTTGGACTGGAGCCACTTGCTGGATCAGCTGTTGCCTCTTGCGGGGCATGCGGTGGCAGCAAGCCTGCCCCTCCAACCCCACTCCTGCCTTTAATTAGCTGCACCTCCTTTGCTGTGTGCTTCACTTTCCTTTTCATTACCAAAAGAAAATTGTCCTTTAAAAAAGGAGCTAACAGCATTCCTAACTATTTCCTTGCTAGGGCAGCAGCAGCCTCCTCCAGGCTGTGCCAGAGCAGTGCAGCAAATCCCAGTGACAGACAGTGTGTTAAATAACTGATTCAAGGGTTAGAATCAGGAGCAAAATAAGACCAAGCAAAGCCATAAAAGCAGGCTTCTGTTTAACAAATTCACCCCTTCAAAATACTTTGTCTCCTCCCTTTACTGTTACACGCTATATGATCTTCAGCATGGTTATATACCTAACATGAATTATATTTAACCCCTGCTTAACTTACAACTTGATACTCGTTAGAAGTGTGTGTGTAGAAGAGAGAGGTGTGATAGAAAAACATTTTCACTTTCAAAGGGTTATCTCTCTGGGAATCTCTCTGCTGAGTCTTCTGATGTGAAATTGTGTTGAGCAGAAACATGCTATTTTGGCTTGACTTGGCCTTTCCATGTTGAAAAAGTAGTAGGACATTTTCCTTACAAATTGCCGTGGTCTTGCGTTTCTTTCCCATTTGTTGCTTTCTTCATGGAAGACAGAGATCCTATTTTAAATCCTTATTAGGAAGTTGAAATCAAAGATGTTATGTCAGCATTATCCGAATAGGAGACTGGACAAAAAGAGGCTTTCCTGCTAGGATTACTACCGCTAAATCAAGGAATGCCATTCATTCATACATTGTAAAGGGAGTTCTGTTAAGCTGTGAGAAAAGCACTAGCAAGCAACTGCGTTAATGAAACGCAGCTCATTGTTTTAAAATATTGAGCTCAGATTTGTTCAGGATTAAATGCCTGCTCTCAGAATAGCCATTCAGTAGCTGAGCTGAGCCTCTTTCGGGCAAGGCTGTGTGGTCCAGTGGTTACTGCAAAGCCCTGCACACAGCCCACCTCTAATCCTGCTTGGGGACAATGAGCCAGCAGCCTTCCCGGAGGAATTGGATTGCAAACCCCTGGGGTCAGGTGAACGTGAAGAGTGCATTTGACCTAGTACTGTTTGACCTAGTGTTTGCTGCTGTAAGATCACAGGTATTTTCTTCATAATAGTCTTTAATTTTAGTATCTAATAAATGGCAATAAAAAGAGGAACATTAGGTGTACTACCGCCTCAGTGCTACCTGGGGAGGTGCAACCAACTTTTGTCCTTATTTTACAGAAGCTGCCCATCTCAATGGCCGGTTACAAAAATGTCTTATCCTACCTCCTGGCCTCTATTACATGAACAGCTGGAATTTACGTTGAAAGCATCTTCATCTATCTGTGTTATTTTTCTAAGGGAAAAATTGGATTTTTACAACCTAAATAGCATAGCATGTAAAGTATTCTCAAAGGTTGACTTTTAGTAATTCCTTCAGCATGAATAGTATTTACTGTTAAGTATAGTGTTTACTTCCAATGCCTGGAAGTAAAGTATCATGTTTGTTTCTCTTGTACACCTTCTAAATATAGAAATAGCAGTATAGGAGATAGCAAATATGTAATGGGTTCAAAACCAGCAGTACCATACTTGTCTAAAATGAAAACTGTACGAAAGGCAGTGTTTAAGTCTTTCTCTAATGAACCTCTTGTGATGTGCAACTGCAGATACCGGAATGCACCAGTGATGAGCAAAGAAGGCAGGAGCTTGGTCGACTGGAGGAGGAGCGCCTAGTAATACTCAATAACTTGGAAGAACTTGAGCAGAAGATCAAAGATTTAAATGACCAGATGGATGAATCCTCAAGAGAGGTATGAAATATGTTTTGGTTTTAAATGTCTTGGTTGTTACGTGTGTCTCCATAAAGTAAGTGTGATGGTTTCAGCGAGTACACAGGGAACCCATGGATGCGTGTAGCCTTCATACTCTGTGCTTTTTCACCAGGATTCAGGGCAGAATCACAGACCTGGCAGTCTCCTGTTATGAAGGTTATTTTTCCCCAGCAGAGAGGTGGATAGGGTGCATTGATTAGCATTTCCCAACTGTAGCCATTACAGTCCTAAGTGGAATTGGAACAATCTTGCTTGTTTAATGGTCACTCAGTTGATCCAAATAGCTTGTGTCACTTGGGAGTTTTATGGTGGTATCTCCTGTGACTGTATAAAGAGAAAGGAAGTGAGACAACTTCCTTTCAAACCTCCTTGGCTTTACAGTGGCAAGGGTATGTTGGCATCCTCTTGACTTCTGGAATCTCACAGTTGCAAACTAAGCTGCCCAGGCATTTGGGTTGTGCCTGTTCCAATTATCAGCAACAGGAAAGAAACAGCTGTTCCAGAAGGGTTTCCTACGGAGCCTGGGCACAGAGACAGTACAGTATCATAACAGGAGGAACCACAGAGAAGAAATAAAAACCAAAAAGTTTTGGAAAAAAGAATCTTCAAGCTAAAGTTGGTTTGGACTTTATTTTGCAGTCTTTTATGTTGCAATTTTACTTTTTCTCAAATCTGTGATCTCTTTAACTTTTGTGACAGAAAAACTTAAGGGGTTATTTTTTCCCCTCCCCTCTTTTAAAATTATTTCTCTCTTGTGAATAATCACCATCTCATTCCCCCCCACCCCAGAAAATAATGTGTATCAAGATTTCTTCTGAATCTGGACTGCTTCTGAAAGATGTTTTGTATTCCTAGTTGGATATGGAATGTGCCCTTTTGGATGGGGAACAGAAATCTGAAACAACAGAACTGCTGAAAGAGAAGGAAATATTGGATCATCTAAACAGAAAAATAGCTGAGCTGGAGAGAAATGTTGTTGGTGAAAAGACAAAGGTAATTCAGTTATTTTAGCTAGCTGTGTGCTCTTCTGCCTTTGATCTTCAAAATATATTTATATGGTTAACATTGATGGAGTTTATTTTATTAAGTACTGCCTGTAAGTAAATTTACTTGATAAATATGGAAGACAAAAATAATTGTTTCACCATAATTTCCCTTTAACACTGTTGTTTTCCAAGGTATGATTGACAAGCAAAATAAGGTAAGCTTAAGTAAAAAGACCTGGCCTACTGTGAAGATAATTTTATTAATAAAATCTCCATATGGGGCTTGTACTTGGGTTAACTGTTGTTTGAAAGAACAGTTTTAACTGAACTGTTCCAGTATCCTCCATTGTAAGTTATATAATTTGGGGAAAAAAAAGAAAAAACAATTTTCTCAGCAAAGCAAGAGAATGAAAAAGGCTGTAGTTTTTATCTATTGTTATATAGAATGATATATAAGACATCTGTCAAGTATGTAATTTTAAAGCAATTATATTGTTTTATTTTGTTTACTGACTGACAATTTTAGTACTGTAGAATATTCTCTCTGTAATTAAGTCTCAGGAATTAGTTAGTTTTCATACACAGTCACATACTTAATTGCTCTCAATTACACAACTAATAGATAGGCATAGATTTCCAAAATAGAGAGCAGTATAATAAGATTTTAAGTGCAGAAATGGAGAGGGCCTGCAAGATGAAGTTGTTCCCCTCAAGCCAGGGCGTGCCAGTTCCCTCCAGCAGGCTCTTTGCTGGCCTCTCCAGGCATGCAGTTCCCTTCTCCACAGGGGATGTGCCATGGCCAATAATACCTCAAGGTCAGGAAGTTTTTCCAGGGATTTCAGCCAGTGTTGTTTCCTTTTTAAATTTCATCCTCTACTTCATAATTTAGACCTGTCACTTGTGGAATTGCTCTAGCTAGTCTCTCCTCTTTTTTTAAGCTTTCCAGAAATATCTGGAAGTCTTCTGCATTATTTGCTTTTGCTTAGACAAGCTGTGTATTTTTAGCACTTTCACAGTTCCCATTTAATTCACACCTTACAGCTTGCATTGTTTTATTCTGAGCTTTTTGTCTTGGATTTCTGCCTGTCCTGTCGGGAGCCTGACTGCTGTTTTGTGGCTGTGCTCATCCAGCCTGTGTCTGAACAGGGGAGTGCTGCTCCCACCTCTCTGCTCAGTGGGGAGACAGTGCACATCCAGTTTGAGTCTGAACTTCCCTGGACTTCCCTGTCTGCACTTTTCCCTGTTCTTGCGTGCCCCTCACTGATCCTTCAGGTCACAGTGTTGCCTGTGGTCACATTTTAAGTTGCCTATGGGACATGTTTCATACTTGCTTTCTAGCAGAAAGATGAGTTTAAAGTGGGTATCAACAGATAGGGTGGTGCAAGCAGATACATTACTAAAGGATGATGCTAGAAGTTTTGGTTGGTAAGTGTCAACAAATAACATGTCCAGAAATTCAATTTTGCTTTTTCTATTGTTCTCTAGTAGCCTCAAAGTTCAATTAACTAATGGAAATTATTATAAAATCTGGAGGACATTTAAATTTCCTTGCAGTCACATGATGGAATGTTAGTGTGTATGCAGCAGCCAGAAAATTCAAATGACAGGGCTCATTTGAATTTCCAGTTAAAATGAAACATGGATAGCAGCCTAGAAAAATCACTTGTTATTTAAAAGGCAAGTTAACTCAAAACATTTTTTTCAGTATGAGGCATAGCACTAGTCAGATCAGTTACAAAATTTTAGTTGTCTTTTCTTTTGTGTTCCTCTTTGTTTTAAACAAACAAAAAAACCCCAGCTGAGAGTGTCTGCTCTAAACTTCAAGCCATGGTTCAGGTAATACTGAAATTATCTCTGTGGGAATAAACTCACAGTTGTTTGGTTTGTTGTTTTTTTTTTTTGGAAGACGTCTGAAAGCGTTGCATAAAAGTGAAAGTTGAAAATAGAAATGGGAGACGAGCTTCTATGAAAGGAGTAAAATATAAAGTGACAGCTGAAGTGTTCTGGGGAACATAGTGTCAGCCAGCAAAACAGATGGCACTGATCATGTCAACAAATAAAAGTTCTGGCTGGCTGAAATGGTAGCATTTTTTTAAAGCTTGATTTGTCTGTCTGTGATAAGGTTGCAGCCATGCAGAGCTGATGCAAGAAGGCTCTGTAGTAGTACAGGTCAACCCCCACCCACAAAAAAGGGGGCTCAGGTGGAGGTGGTAGGTAGTTCCTCTCACTGAAATAATTTGAAACTTAGGACAGAATTAAGGTTCAGGTTTTGGCCAGGAGCTTCCATCCTGCTGATGGTACTTCCTGTGTTGTTTCTTGCAAGAACAAGTGTCCCAGTGTCCACAGGTTGGTCCCAGTTTCTAGTAGTTGCCCGAATATTTCACCCCTGCCAATACCTGGAGTCTTGGTTCAGGTGGGGCTTCAAGGCAAGGGGTCCCATATCTTGAAGAGTGGTTATGTTTTTGTCGGGGTAAGGGAGTGATATCTGAAGATACCACAAGGTGTTGGTTGTCTGGAGGTGAGAGGGAGAGTTCATTTCACTTGTGAAACGATGGTGAGGCATTAGTGCTGTTTGTGATGGTGCTTACCTCTGGAGCAACTTGAGCATCACACGGAACTTGCCACTGATCTTGGCACCTGTTTGACAGGAAACACCTGCCTGGTTGGGTCTCACCCTTACCCATGCACCTGTTTGAAAAACTGGTGAAATTCTTAAAAAGAGAGATCATGAAGTGCAACCTAATTATTGGGCCATGTTATGTACTTGAAATGGACTGTAGGTGAAAGCACTTACACTACCTGATTCTTTGATTTTTTAAAAAATTATTTAAAATTTTTTTTAATGCCCTGTGTACATTTCATTTATGTGAGGACACAAAGTTTAGCCAACTTTGCCTCAGTTTTAAAGCCACATTTTCTAGTCCTTGCAAGGCAAAATAATTGACCGGAAAACATACTGGAAGGCAGAAGGCAGGAGTGCTGTGGGTTCAGTTTCAGGCTGTGTCAGTATGCCCTTTGCTGTGGTACAGGGTCTCTGTGTCCCAGCACCTTGCTTGTAAACCAGGCATGTATTTTGTGAGTGGGTTTGTACATTATATGTTAAGCTGCATGCTGATCTCGTCCGAGTCCTGTGCTCAGCCCTCTTGGAACATGTGGCAGGACTGATGGTGGGGGAGAACAAATGAACTGGTGGGGAAGATGAAGTAGTGCACACCCAGGGGTGAGTTGGTGAGCTGAAAGCATCTCCCTTGCCTTTGTCATTATGCCACCATGCACATTGTAAGGAATGAAGCAACTAGTGCTGACTTCCTTAGGTTTTGGAAATCAGAGCTATGAGTGGTTGCAGTTTTGAAAAGATGACAGAACCTTTCAGCACCATTGCAGGATTCAGCATAGTTCTGCTGTGGTGCCTGTCTGCCAGGTACAAGTGGCTGGGGTAGCTGCTTCCAGCTGTGCTGCAAATCATGCTAGGATATGGAGAAAAGTCTGACTTTGCCTCTTTGGCTGTACTTCTTGAACACAGCTTACAATCACCCCATTCTTTCTTTTTTTTTTTTTTTTTTTTTTTGTAATTAACCGTTGTGCTGCATATTTGGTTTTATCTACCAAAAAAGATTACCATCTACATATGTGAATATCAGCATTTAAGCTATTAATCACAAGTTCCATGGTGCTATTTACATTTCCAGCTTCCTTCCAGAGAACCTTTGTTCCTGAGACTTAGATCAGGATTGACATTTGTCTATAAGGAAATTGGAGAAAATTGTATTTGCCTGATTGGATGTTATCCAGCTCTGCAACTTACTTTGGTTTTGCACAGTGCTTCCTCAATCTGTGCCATTTTAAAACAGGCAGTCCAGCATATGTGGAGAAGGATGCTTCATTATTCCCTCAGGTTAAAATATGAGGTTGAAAGTCACAACATAGCCAGGGAAATAAAGAATAGATCAGTAAGCATGAATAAACAGGAATAACTGAAAATCAGTAACGAATTCAGCAGAAGTGCTGTGGGAGGTAATCATGGCTAAATGGGAGTTTTGGCAGACAGTTCCAAAACAATTATTTATGCAAAAGTTGAGACTCTTAAAAAAGGGAGGGAGATAATTCCTTTTCTTTGAGAGGACCTTTGCCTTATGTCATGGTAGAAATATGTACTCTGAAACTCTTTTATCAACCTGGGTTTCCTGTCCCTCTTCAAGAGCAGAAATCAGGAGCAGCTGGCAGCGGATAACTCATCTCTTTTGGAATACATTTAATTTTGTCCACATGCTTTTGTGGAAATATTTTTCAGTCATTAACAGATTATCCCAGACATACCAAAACATTTGAAGCTCAGTCTCTTTGCTGAATTTATACTGCAAAGACTTGCAAGAATAGAGTCAAGGAAAGAGCAGCTGTCTGATGAGCCACCAGCAATCAAAGTTAAATATGCTGATCCTCTCTCTCCTAAATCCTTTCTCTTCTGGATGCAAAATTCTTGCCTGCTGTTGTGCTTTTATCCTGATGAATCTGACAAATGTATGTCTTATAGCATAGCCTCTTAAATATTTCCTGCTCAGATTCCAGTTCAGCAAGATGTAAGCAAGTATTTTAAAAGGAAGAGTTACCATGTCCATAACATTATCTACCTCCTTAAGACACAATACACAAGATTAAGTGTTTTAAGGAATAACTGCATCCATTGGATATATCCACATAAGGATATCCTGTAGAGAGAACATTAATGAAGAAGGAGATGATTAAAAAGGAGACAAACATGAATTCACAAGCTTTCTGTTAAAGCAGTCACGAGAGAAATATCAGAATGGGTTGTGCCGCTAATGGGAATCCTCTTACTGTCATCTAGATGTTGAAGAGTACATAATTTGAATTTTCTATATTGAATTCTTTTTTCTTCTGGTTTGGATGATTATTTTTTCATTTACACTCACAAAGCATGAGAGCTCTAGAATCCAGGGCTTTTTTTTGCCTCCCCATCTGCTCACTAGGACAATGCATTGCAATGGTCAGAGAAATTCCAAAAAACTTGAGTTGTCTTAGCAGCAAGTTAATATGTGCACATATTGTGATTTTTTCACTTGAAGCAGAGGGACTGTTTAGTCTGATTAAAACTGCTTTTTAACAGTAGCTTTATACATGCATCTGAAATGAAACTATTGAGATCTCTTGTATCGATGCCATCACTGAATACAGATTGTTATATAATAAATTAGTTACCACTCATACAGAAAAAAGAACTATTATGAACAACCTTCTTCTATTTTATTATGCTCCTTTTCATATGCCTGGCGTACTTTTTATTTTTTCCTTTTAGTGGCTTTTGTCATGAAACCCACAGGGATTTAGTGACAAAGACTTGAATTGTTACTAGTTTTGTGCTTCCTGAAGGAGATCAAGGAATGCAAAAAAGAGTAGTCTGAAAATACAGAAGAGGGGCATGCACAGTTTGTACAGTAGACTCTGGTTTATTTCAATGGGTTTTTTAATCAGTTATATACAGTTACATTTCTCAGAAAATAAAATTCACAACCGTGAGAGGTGTGAGACTAGCTGAGAGACAGAGCATGCATGTCTGAAGTTTAGTGTGGGTTATGAGATGTTTGTACCTTAAAACGTGGTGATTTATAGGTGAGTGGGACTGAGGAAGATCCTGGAGTACTTCAGACTGAAACATTGAAAGTGTAAGAGACTATTAGATGGAAATGCATTCAGCTTGTTTGTTGTTTTTTTTCTTTTATTTGTCTTCTAGGTTTATTTACAGTTTCTCTCTGAAAATAACACATACCTTGGGTTTTGGAGGGTTTGTTTTGTTTTGTGGTGTTTTGAGGGGCAGAGTGATTTGGAAGGTTGTTGAGTGAGCCCAGATCACCTATCCATACAACCCATTTCACAGTGACCTGGTAAAAATGATGGGGCTCTTTTTTTCTTTTTGCCCTAGTTTTTAGGTGGATTTTTGAGAAGCTTTCGCTGTTTCATCCAATTTACTTTCATTTCTTTGGAGTTTCTGTGAGTTTATCCAGGAAGTTTGGTTCAGAGGGCACATGTACATGCAGCCATATGTTGCTCTACAATTTTAGCCAGCCTGCCTGCTTGCAGTAGCAGACTGTGATGAAAGACAAATTGAAAAGCAGAAGTTCTCTTCAGAAGAGGTGTGGGAACCCACTAGGGCTTTAAGTAGCAGTATTGATCAGGTGTAGGACATCTTCAACCACTGGAGACAGCACTGAAGCAATTTTTTTCTCCTTCTTTCTGTTGTTTCCATTCATCTAGGGGCTATGATTGCCTTTAATACTGCCTTTTTATCTCCTCTGTGTCCTCATCATCTATGAGATGTGTTGTATATATATCGTCTTTTTTTTCCTCTTTCTTTGCCCTAAAATCAATCCTACCAGGTCTAGAGGTTGATTTTCTTTTCTGACCCACGTTGATCACTTACAGTCTGTGTTCATACCATGTGTGCTCTGCTGACATCCTGTGCCTGTGCCCTTGTGGGACAATGTCACACGTCAATTCTTTCCACTACTATCCCTCACAGCTTTCAGAAGTCCTCCAAAATTGATCCAAGCATTGCCCCAGCATCATCAAACCCCAGATCAGTCCTACTCTGTGTTCTGGCTGGCCCCAAGTTCGTTTAACGTGCATCTAGGGGCCGACCACAGGCCAAGTTGGGCAGTAGGCTAAGACCAAATGTTGTACTTTTTTTTCTGTGGGAACAGGATGTTAAGAATTCAGCCAGACTGCAGATAATGTACCTCTGGCGTCAGCGCTGGGGCTGGGGAGTGTCTGTCTGCAGAGGAAGATTAAACAAGTCCCAGCTCCTGTGGTTAAATGAGGATGAGCAGCGGGGGCACTGGGGTTCTGTTCGCAGCTCTGCTGCCGGCTGCTCTTGAGCAAACAGCTTGTGGAGTCAGCCACAGACCCGCCTCGGCTGCATCTTGCACTTGGCCTGCAAAGTCATGGATCTTTTCCCTTCTAGAAGAACTTGCCTTGATTCACTTGTAGAAAAGACTGTATGAAAAATGTCTCATTCATTTCTCATTTCTCATTCAAATTACTTTTTGTGAATTTAATGGATTTTACCAATGCACAGCCTGAGACGTCAGCAAACTTAACTCCACAGCTGCAAAGCATATAATGCCCCTCATTGCTGAAAGTGATATTTCCTGTTAAGACTGCACATTTTGAAGGGAGCCAGTTTGGTGGGGTGTTAGCACTTCCTACGCTATAAATAGACCAGATGGGTATCGCTTTCAATCTCAAAGGAATACACTTCTAATTTCTTGAGGCTTGTAACAGTATCTCTGGCAGGATTCTCAGGGAGTTTTATCCTCGCTGATGATGTCTCCTCACGCTGGAGATCTGACTGGCTCGTTGATGAATGAGCATGCTTGTAGAAGTGCACAGACATTTAGAGAGCTATTAATAGCTTCACAGGCACTACAGCTAAGGCCAGAGACGTCCTTGCTGCTTTGGATGGCTAGGTGGGCAGAAAAGGAAAGTGTGAAACAATGTGGCCGACTGTAGGTTGAATGGTAAATGGACAGAGAAGAGTTTGTGAGGAGGGAAACTACCAGTTTATTAATTGATTTCCTTCTGTGTTGAAAGTAAGGATGATTCAGCAAACAGGGCTTCTTGGGGACTGGTCTAGAGGTGACCTCTCAGGAATTGCATGCTTCTCCCTCATTGTGCAGCTTGCACATGCTACATCCTCTGTATTTCTGATCCCTGCTGCTGCTGTTGTAAGACAGAAGCTAGTACAGGAAGTTCAGGTAATAGAATATGCTGGCTCACTTGTTCATTTTCACAAGCTTAATAAAATGTATTTGTGTTCAGCATATTGTTCATCTGATTGTACGAACTGAGAAGCTGCACGTGTAAATACATACCCATGTAAAAAACAAAATGGAGCTCAGAATCTGGTTGACACTGGACTTGAATAAAAATTCATCCTGTTGTTGTTTTTAAATACTGGGAAAACTAAATCCCAGCCTCTGATCCCACTCAGATTTAGAGATAAAATCATAAAGAAAGCAGGCAGCTAATACATGTTTATTACTACGCCTCTGCCTGCATAAGGGTTTGAGAAACTTGTCAGGCAGAGCAGAGGAGGTTTTCCCACAGTTTTAAATGGCAAGTACTGTTTACTAAAAGACATTCCTTCTCTATGGCAAAGGGTGATACAGTGTCTGATCAAACAGCACTTACTGCACCACACATATGATTTTAAAATTAACTAATAGTTGGGACTGGAAAGAGTGGAAGAGAGTAGATGCTGTGACAAAATTCAACTGTTCTTGGAGTAGCCAGAATACTGTTAATTTTTGAGTATTAAGGAGAGCTAGAGATCATCTGAGAGGAGATGCATTACTACAGAACAACAAGTAGGAAAAGATAGCTACACAGGTGTGATTCTAGAAGATGGCAGAGAGCCTGACTTCAGGGACTTACTTGATTATTTATGCCTGGCATAGCTGGCATATTGCTTTCTTACAGTTATTAATTGCTGAATTGAAGAAAATGCATCTACTGTGTTGTCCAGTGTAGACGCAAGTGAAAGGCTTTGAGAAAATGCTCTGAGCTCTGATTTATGGTTCCCAAACTTTGGTCCATAGGTAAATAAAAGTCTAGAGACAAGCTTTGAGTGATGTGCAGCCACTCTTTGGAGCAGCATTGCACAGTAAATCATGTAGGATTTGATTGCAAAGATTAAAAGGGCAAAGGCTTTGGAGGGTGAGAAGCAGGGTGCTGAGTACTGCTGCTTGAGTGGGACAGGAGGAAGGCTGAACTAGCTGGAAGAGACCAGGGAGATGAAGCTGTCCCCTTTGATCCCCATCAACAGGTTACAGCTCCTGTATCCTGAAGCAAATTTACTGGATCACTTGGTGTTTCTGCTGCGACAGGTTTTCCTGGCCCAGTTATTTCTTTATAATGCTCTGTCTCATTCTGCTTTTTCACTGCTTGCTAAATGTACTTATCTGTACAAAACCACACAGGCTTGTCATTCATTCTCCTGGGAGGGTCCATTTCTCCCTCACTGCCAAACTGCAGTCAATTTCCATCCACTTGGCTTTCTAAAAGCTACTCTTTCCCTCTTGGCTTCCTCAGTTACCTCGCTAACAGGGCAACAGTTTCCTTTTTTTTTTTTTTTTTTTTTTTTCTCACTAGGTGAGACACGGGTTTGGGTAGGGGCCTTTAACAGCGTCATCCAGGCACAGGTCCAAAGCACAGTGACAAGGGAGAGAATTAATCAGCCCACTAAAATGATGAATGTTTCATTTTGATCATTTTGCATTCCACCTTTGCATTTCAACTAACAAGAGTTTTCTGTCTCTGACTTACGTGCTTCAACTGTTCATTAAGGTTTTGCCACACACTGTCATAATCACTAACAACTGCTTGGGTTTGAAGGTAATTGTGTTTATTTTCTGGTTCATGCTTCAGGAAAAATTAAAACTTGATGCTGAGAGGGAAAAACTAGAGAGGCTTCAGGAGCTTTACTCCGAGCAGAAGACGCAGCTTGATAATTGCCCTGAGTCCATGAGGGAACAGTTACAGCAGCAGCTCAAGAGGGTCAGTAGCAAGTTTCAAGATTGCACTAACTTTTTTATTTTGTTGATTTTTAATTTTTTTTTCTTTAGTTAAGTGTAACATTTACTCTTTCAAGTATCCAGTGTCTGAACATATTTGCAACTTAGAATTGTTAATAGTCACGAGGGTTATGTTTTTTTGTGGAATGCTTAATAGATTATGTGCATGATGGCAAATGAGTAGAGTGCAAATGAGTGGATTAGGAATCACCTTGTGTTGAATGCCTTTAAAGCTTCGGGTTACGTGCCTGTGATTAGCCCTTTAGGCCTGCTGGGTGATGTGGAAGCTGTTGTGATGTTTAGATGGATGGTGGAGCATCATTCTTTACCTGTGTGAGCAAAGACAGGAATTGGCCAGTAAATGGCAGTCTCAGTGAAGCCATGGGTAACTTCTTTTTTTCAGTTTATAACTTAGCTGTTAGCCTGAACTGTGCTTTGAAAAATTAATTTTGAAGATTTTACCACTAATGAAAAATGGCTTTATTTTGTCCTACATTTTGAACAGTTTCACATTGGTATAAATAAACTTTATGCAACGTTTAATTACAACTTGATTTAATTTGTATTATTTGTAACCAAAAAAGCTACAATATTGCCAATGAAGGTACCTTACTTTCTGTGGAAAAATCTTAGTATTCATTAATATTAAGTGAGTTACACAGAACACCTAGTTAGCTTTAGTGGGTGGGGGAAATAATTCTGAAAGCATCAATATGGCAAGCTCAAGAGGCCATCTGAAAGTTAATTCTTTCTTTCTATCTTGAGTGTTTATACCAAGAATAAAAACTGTAATAGCAGTGATGAAAAAAAAGGCTTTTCTGCTTTATAGGAAATATTCTTTAGATGTTGTTTTATTTACAAAATTCTATGTTGTTTTTTCAAAGAGCAAAAGGTCCAACTTTGGAAATAGCAATGTAAAATTCTCAGTTACTACAGAAAATGTGTCCTGGCCTTGAGACACTTAAGGATTTTTGTATGTTACCTTAAAAAAAAAAAAAGGCACTATTATGTAATGTCTCATACATATTCAAAGGAAAGGAAGCCTTTCCTCTGCAGTCACATGCTTGCACTATTAATTCATGAGAAGCTGCAGTCTTGTTGCTGTGGGATGGTAGTAAATCTCTTTTCACTGCTAACTACCAAGAGGCTTCTAGAAATCTGGTTACATTTTGTGGGGGTTTTTTTCCCTTTAAGTTGTCTTAATGATGATTTTGGATTGTACAGTGAGACAAAAGTTGAAATGTGGGAGTGTAGTTAAGTGTCCAGTTAATCCTATTGCATATTATTGCAGGCCAGTTGTAGTGGAAGTTAGCTGTGGCTGCTGTGGTCGATGCAGGAGTTATCACTGAATTAGTGCCCAGTAGCTCCCAAACAGATATCAAGAGTGAGAGCAGCCGTGAAGTGACTGTAAGTATTGTACCCAAATAGAGAAAATATCTTCCCTGAACATAAGCCCAGCTCTGGGGCTCCCAAGGAAAGAAAGACATGGGCCTGTTGGAGTGACTTCAGAGGAGGCCACAAAGATGATCAGAGTGCTGGAGCACCTCTCCTGTGAGAGGTGAAGAGAGGAGAAGGCTCCAGGGAGCCCTTATAGCACCTTCCAGTACATGGAGGGGTCTTCAGGAAAGCTGGAGAGGGCTCTTTAACAAGGGCAGGTAATTATAACACAAGGGGTAATGCTTTCAACTGAAGGAGGGTATATCTAATACAGGACATTAGGAAGAAATTCTTTACTCTGAGCTTGGTGAGACACTGGAACAGGTGGCCCAGAGAACTTGTGGACTTCCCATCCCTGAAGTGTTCAAGGCCAGGTTGGATGGACCTCTGAGCAGCCAGGTCTAGTGTGAGGTTCCCTGCCCATGGCAGGGCGTTAGATAGGGATGATCTTTAAGGCCCCTTCCAACCCAAACCATTCAGTGAAATACCTGAGCCTGCAGCAGGTTATGTTGTGCTACTTTACGGACAACGAGGAAGGTGTGAAGGAGATGAATTCCCTTGTTGTTCTCTGGGACTTCAGTAACTTGGTAATCTGTGGCCAGGGTAGTGGGCCCCCAATTTCACTGTAGCAGCTGGCTGCAGGGTGGGTCTGGAGTTTGGTTTGGAGTGGGGACCTGGCAGTTTCTTGGCTTCCCTGTGTCTGAAATGCATGTACACTCTCCCTGTTGGGCAGGAACTGTATTTTAAATGCTCCAAGTTGTCTTTTCGGTTATTGGTTGCCTTCTGTGAAGTCTATTTTACTGCCTCAGTAGCAATCATTATGGTATTGTGGCAATAGACTGATTTTATTGACTTTCATGGCCCAGGCAAAGCCCTTCTGGTTTGGTTTTTTTTTTTTGGATGCTGCTGATGTCTGACCAGTTTGAATGAAGCGTTTTTGTGTTATAGGTGACTGCTTTCCTGTAAATTTTAGCCCACACCTTTATTTTTGAACTCTTCACTATCTCCTACAAGTGAAGGGCACATCTTTGGAGAGTAATGGGAAGGTGTTTGTATTTCATGCAGTAACTTGAATTCTTCAGTTTCTGCATCCTGTCTTTCTTTGGTACTTTGGCACCTGGTTTTGAATGCCTTTTATAGAGACCTACCTTAGTAGTGGCTTATCTTGGCCACTTACCTTTGCCTTAGGTTGAAATAAGATTCCTTTAAAATCATAAATTCCTTAAAATGATAAATTGCTTCCAGGATGTAGGTTTTCTTGTGTAGCAAGTTATATACAATGTGCTTATTTTAGAAAGCCTTACCTTTTACTAATGCTGTGATTATTAAGCACACCCTTTTCTTCAGAACTCTGAAACTCGTAAGCAGGAATTCATATCATGAATGCACAGATATTGCAGGAGGAAGATTAGCATTCATTTCTGAAAAGCACCATGAGTTTTATCTCATCATCCCTAAGTGGAAGGCAGGTGTGTTCTTATTTCTTGGTTCATTTCTGCAGCATTCAACTACTTCTTGTTCTGACGAAACCTGATGTTGGTTCAGGGGAATGCATAAAAGTGGGCTGATGCCTTTTCTGAAGTAATATACCTTCTGGCTAGAATGGGTGACTGCAATCCTTAACTGCACAGAGAGCACTTTTCAGGTCCAGTTCGGTGTGCACGATCAGCCTGGCTGAGCACCTTGCATGGTTGGCCATCACTGCTGAGGTGCAGGCAGGGTGCTGCTGGCACGTGAATCCATGTGTCTTCTGTCTCATCTGACGGTGTCTGTTGATAAAAGCAGTGCTGGAACTTGTGTGGGACCTGAAGAAATTCTAACTGCAGTTCAGACTCCTTCACTGGAGCGTGTGTTCCCATGATCCTGGGCGCAGTTACTGGTGTTACTGGTGTGATGGATTCTCTCCTCTTTGACTCGAAAGCAGATGCCCTCCCAGTTTGGCATGTGACAACCTCACCAGATGGGTTCAGGCTTTGGTGGTGTCCCAGCCAGGGTACAGGAGAGCCCAGCCAGCTTGGGAAGCTCCATCTTCCCCTGAATGCTGCAAAACAGCTCCCTCGCCCTGCAGGTGCTTCTTAGCAAGAGGCACAGTAGGAGTGATTGAGAAAGCAACGTCAAAATAATAATTAGCCCTATTTACTCTCTTATTATGAGAGTAGGTAATTAAAAGCATTGAGGTCCTGATGGGACATGTTGTATGAGATACATAAATATAATTTTAGGTTGATTTTTGTGTTTGTTTGTAAGTACCTATACTGTGGTGTCAGTGAAACATAATTATTTTTTTTATATTACCTTTTTTTTTTTTTCTCCCCTTAAGGATGCTGATCTTCTGGACATAGAAAGCAAACACTTTGAAGATTTAGAATTTCAGCAGCTTGAACATGAAAGCAGGTTAGATGAAGAGAAAGAAAATCTGACACAACAGCTCCTGCATGAAGTAGCTGAATATCAGCGCAGCATTGTCAGTAGAAAGGTAAGAGCACCAACACTCCATTAATTTGTTCTTTATTGTTGAGCATAAAGGCAAGGAAATGGATCCACAACCTGCCCGTTCACAAGAAATAATGCAAAATGTTCCTCTTTAAAAGAGTTTTTGAAGCAGAGCAAAGACAATGGCTCAGTGACATCCCACAAAGATCAAATCATGCACTTCTCCAAAATGAAATAAATCAATAACATTTCATGCCCTGTTTGCATAATTGCATATGAAAATCAAGCCCTTTATTTGCTCAAAAAAAGTAGCAAAGCTTTTTTTTTTTTCCTCTTTAAGAAAGGAGATTTGTACACTCTGGACAAAACTACAGTTATTTTAGGCTTGTTATTGATTTTGCTGTTAAATGGTTTTGTTAAAATAATAGTAGAACAACAAATTAAGAAAATACAGCAATTAAAAAAACCAGCTCTAAAGGTCCTATCTCAACCAATTAAATACAAGTCAGAGATCAGAGGTTGGATCTTTAAACCAGTTCTGTTCAGTATATGGGTGCTTGTCACCATATTATCAAAGAATATGTGCAATTATTCTTTTGTATCTTGAATAAGTTTTCTCTTTACTGTCTAATTCTTATTTAATTATCCCCTTCAGAGCAGTGAGCTGTCTTGTAAAAACCTATTTTCCTGCTGCTTAGTCATGCATATGAATAAGTGAACTCTCATGAATAGAATTCTTGCTGCAGGTTGTCTTGAGCTTTGAAAATAAATCATGTGAATTGTGATTATTTTCTTCTTATATTAGGAAAAGATTTCTGCGCTCAAAAAACAAGCCAATCATATTGTCCAACAAGCACAAAGAGAACAAGATCATTTTGTAAAAGAGAAAAACAACTTAATAATGATGCTGCAAAGAGTAAGTGTTTATTGTCTTCCAAACATTTTTAGCATGTAATAAAAGAGCATTTCATAGAATAAAAGAATCTAGAGCACAAGAAAAGCACCAGTTGTGCAGAAGCTAGCAAGTTGGCCATAATGTGATAGACATTCACCTCTAAAAAAAAGGAAAGAAATCTTTTGCAATTAATCAGCAGATTTCTTAAGAGAAAACGCTGCTGGCATTGGATAATCAGGAGGGTTTTAGAGCTGCCCCCCTTCCAGAGGTGCCCACCCACCCAGGTGCTGAAGCTGGAAGCCTGTGCTCCCTGTGTGGCTACTGGAACTGTGCATGGAGCACTCAGATGTTTGGCCTGTAGTAGCCCCTGCGAGGCCATGGGATGAGCTACTTAACATCAGCCAACATCTGGTTAAGAACCAGCTGGCGTGAGCCCTTTGTGTCTGTTTGATGTTTTGCTTTTAATCATGAGAGAAATGATGTTTAGTTCTCTAAGCAGAGTCATCCTTTTCAAAATACTGAAGGAACACTTAATTGGTTTGGCTGTGGTTATTAAATAAAGTCTTTTTGTTCTGTACCTCCATTTTTTGTTCAGTGCTATTCTAAATGGATGAAGCTGAAGCTCTGCTGTGTAGTTTCAGCCTTCCATCCCAGTGTGTTTCTTCACACAGTTCAGGAAATGTCTAACATCTATTTTCATTATATGGTTGTTGGTATTTAATATAAAATGTCTGGTTTTAACAGGAAAAAGAAAATCTCTGTAATCTGGAAAAGAAATATTCCACACTTTCCGGAGGAAAGGGATTTCCTGTCAGTCCCAATAGTCTGAAAGAGGTAAAGAGTTTCACTTTTTTTGACTTTACTGTAACTAACTTTAAATAACACTTCATACAAAAGCACTTTAGTATTTAGTGAAATCCTAGTCATCACATCTTTACAAAGCAATTTCATACAATTTTTTTAACTTATTCATAAAGGTCCAAATTCATTAGAGAGCAAAAATAGCTTCTCTTGACATTCTTCCAGATGTAATGGGTATCGCCTTAATCTCTTGCTACGGAAAAATGTTTGTTTTTATGTGTGTGGAGTGTGTATGTCTAATTTTCTCAAAATAGACAATTAAACCTCATTGAAGTGAAGGAGAATGAGGTCCGGGAATAACTCTGTTCAAGTACAAATATAGCTTGGTCTTTATTTTTGCACTGTAGATTTTATTGTTGCTTCCCCTCCCTTATTCTAAGGCTCTTTGCTAAAGCATGAGAAATGTACATTTTGTTCTTTTTAAAAAGCATTGATTTGAAGACTTCAAGCTGTTGTGGTTCTAAGATACACACTGAGCTATTTATTTAACTTTTTTGAATAGTTAGGGTAAGTGGAAAATTTAGCATTTAAAATACACTGACAGGTATCTGTGGCTGCTTCATTAACTTCTGCCTAAGAGGTCTGACTGGGCTTGCTGGATCTGCTTGTACTGAAGCCCTGAACAAGGTCTGCCATATCTAAGGATATAGGTGTCACTCTGGGAAGTTGGGCTCTTGAAGTCTAAAGCATCCACATGTCCTTTCAGCACCTGGGAGTTGGGATCTTGCTTATTTGGTCTCCAAGTTCCTGGGGTGCAGTTTCACATGCCAGCAGGGCTGAGCACCCTTCCTCAGTGCTTAGACTTTCAGTGTCCTAGGTTGTGTTCTGACGTGAACATCTGACCTCCCACCAGGACATCTGGCAAGTCTAAGCTTCACTTTTTTTCCTTTTGAGATGGAGCTGCTCATTCTCTCACTAGAGAGTGGGTGCTATCTGATTTTTTTTTTCATATCCACATAATGGCTTGTTTAATCACATTTCAAAATGCAACTACATGAAGGGAGATTACACTCTTTTTAATGAAATGGATTATTCAGTGGTGTCGTTCTGTTACTGCAGTGAAGGCTTACTCCAAGACAAATAAGAGAAGGAACAGCAAGGGTTTTCTGTTTCATCCTCAGTGTTCCTATGGGCTTCGTCCTACAAAAGAAATGCCTTTCTTTGCCAGATGTCCTGTTTGTCTTGGTCCAGTTTAATTTTTCGCTGACCGTCCTTGCAACTTTAAAAACCAGGTGCCAAATGGCCCACGGGCTTACAGAGAGTGCTGGCACACAGCAGTTCATTTCACCGTGGGGCTGCTCACACATCAGTCGACTCTGTGCTCCAATGTTTCCCAGCCCTCTTCACCAAAGCACACATTTGTATCCCTCTTCCATCCATTGTGAGCTTTCTCCCTGCCTGCACAGCGAGAGAGTAACACAGCCTCACATAAAGAGGCAGGATGCTTATCCCATACTTAAATAAGCAAGAAAAATTAGTGCCATTTAGAAGTTCAGCACTGACAAAATTACTTGGATGACTAATCTGACTTGAAACCATTTATTTAATTTAATGTTACATTTGTTCCTTACTTTGTTTTTTATCCCCATTGTGAATCCTCATTGGCTCTGTGAGTCAGAACTTGATGTTTTTCATATAATGGTGAAAGTGCTTTTATCTTTAAAAATGAACACAATATTGCATTCATAGACTTGCTGAGTTTTGGTGACTGGTAAACTGCTACTATAAGATGGTTTAGCAAGTTTTATGTTAGCTCATACTGGACTCTATTTTACTGTAGTGTAAATGTACCTCACACATGTTTTGAGAAGTAAATCTTAGGATCTTACCCAGTTTCCTCAATTAATCAGTCATCAAATAATATGAGAGTTAAAATTTGCCTCCTATATATGGAGTGCTGTGTTCACTGTATGATACATAATTGTCCAGGATTGTCTTATCTGCTTGAAATAGTGAGTAACATACATGGAAAATTATGCTAATAGATAGTACTGTTGGTATTTCTTTTCAAGTTGTCTTCTATGATCATTACTAAATTTAGGCATTTTTAAAAAGAAGAAATACTACAGCAGTCTGTGGCTTCTCTTACAGAATTGCTGAGGTATATACACTGGTATGTCACTATTCTGGTGCAGTAGTAGAAACACAGCCCTGCACCACACTGTCAGTGTGAAAGCAGCTTACCATCTTGATTTAAAAAATAAGCATATTTCTATGTCATCTTTATGACATGGCTTCGACAGTAATTTATTTTCCTTTTGCATAGCCTTGTTTTCTGTGGGCAATAAATTAGGACATTTGACTTTGTACGGCCTGGTATCCTATACACAATGGATTAGAATTCATATTTTACTTTTTAAATAACATTTGTGCAGCTAAAACTGAAACATATGCAGTAATTGTATTTTGCCATTATATCTCAAATCTGCCTGCATAAATCTTCTCTGTAGGCAGAAGCACACTGATGTTCCTGCTATCCCTCAGTCCCTCACCTCCTGTATGACTGCTTAATTTAAAAAAAAAAAAGCAAACTGTACTGGCTGCAGGGCTAACACTAACAGCATCTTACCTGGGTCTTCTGGTAACATATAAAAGTTAGAAGCATCTTCCAGACAATGCAAATGGAAGATGTTGTGTTAGTGTAATTTATAGGAATGGCTTGTCCTTGTAGTTCCTCCCAGTTCTGTTAGTAATTTGATTTACTCAAATTAGCTTAATACTTGGGCAAGAAACAAATCAGGTTATTTTATTTAATCATAGACAAAAGAAAAATTAAGATATAAAAATAAGATTTGTTCTTCCTTTTCCCCTAATGTGCTTTCTTGAGAAAGAGCTATGTGATTTCTAAAGGGTACTTGCATTTTAGTAAAAGCTTTTGGATTTGTACACTTAATGTACGTTTGCGTTTTGATTACATGAGTGTTTTTGGAATTAAATTAAGAACAATTTTCAGAATCCAAGTATTTAACATTTGAAAAGCTTGAAGCTAATTTTATTTTATTTATGATTAAGTGTTTCAATGATAACAAATATTTGGCTGTATCACTCTAAACTAACTTTCATGGTACTGGATACATTAATACTCTTGCACGTCTTTTGGCTTTTGCTCCTTTTAACTTCTGAATTCCTCCTTTTAGGGCTATATCAGTGTAAGTGAAATTAGTGAGCTGTATGGCAATTCCACGAATATATCCCCTTCCACTCAGAGCCCCTCAGATGTTGAAGCAGTTGCCACTGAGCCTTCCACGGCTGTGCTGACGAGCCAGCCACAAAACAAAGAGGTTTGTTTGAGAGACATTTCCCTTTGTTTGCATTGTTCTTTCATGGCTGCCTTTTTATTTCCTTTATTTTCTATTTTTTTGGTAATTAAACATGTAACACACTGACCCTAAGACAAACTGCCCTCTGCCAGTTACTGAGTCATATAACAGATTTAATAGTAAAGCTGAAGGACTGCTCCAGTTGTAAAGTGTTTTTGATGAGGTAGATGGAACTCTGAAGACCAAAAAACCTGAATTCTTATGACCCAAGCAGCGCTAAGTGACAGTCTTTTCCTATCAAACACTAAAATGTAATGCACCTTTGGGAATTAGTTTGTGGACAAGCTTATGACAACTTGATTAGTGGTGTTCAGGTGTTCATTTTGTAGCTTCTTTTTTCTTCCCCCTGTATGGTGGTAGAAATATATCTTGAATAGTTGTGGGAGATGGGTAGCTTCTACCTATCTTAGCTATTCCACAGAGTCTGTCCAGTCTTTCTTCTAGCTTACTTTCTTTTCCTCATTCTTTGTGATGTTTCTGCCTTTTTAAGGACCAGAGTGAATTTTGAATAAATCCCCTTTTAAAGGAACAAAATAACCTTATAATTGCAAAGCCACTTATCTTTGTGTTGTAGTAAGGCAGCAGCTGTTTAGAATTTGGCATTTCTGTGCTGCTTCTGGTAGCTCAATATGCCATGAGAGTTGCAATACAACACATCTTCTTTCCCACTAAACACTCCCACAAACACAATGCTAAAACTGCAGCTTGTATGTGCCGTATCTTTTGAGAAATTCCTAAAAGAAAACTCTGTGTGTAATTTCTCTTTTTTCTATAAAGCTAAGATCACCTCTCTGTTCTGGATTTGTGTTTCCTCACTCTCTTTCTCCTCGCTCTATTGCTCAACTTCCATCAGTCCATTGGCCTGAGGTCATGGCTACTCATGTAGATCCTATTCCTTTATCTGATACACCTCCACCTCTGCCAGCTAAGAAACACCGCAGGCAACAACAGGTAACAGATTCAAAGCTGATAACTTGGGATTATTTTGTTTTGTTTGCATTTGTTATGGTGGCCACAAAGTTGATTTATGTGTGAAGATTTTAGAGTGATATGATAGACTGTGAGTTGATTGTGCTTGCAGAGTGTTGCACTTAAAGGCACTGCTCACTTGAAAATCAACACGATGTATTATAGAATGTTACTGAACAAAAATTCTCCTTATATTAACAGTGCAGAGGCAAATATTAATATTCAGGAGCCATTGTAACTGTCAGAGGACTTGCAGCTATAATGTATGTGTGAAATCCTAAATTAATTTTTCATATACATTTGAACAATGCCTCTCAAAAGCTGTATTGGTTTTAAGCCACCAATGCATTAGAATAACTCATCAGGAAAAGTTTTCCTTTGTAATTGGGTTCCACTTGTACACTAGACTTGAATTTTTAAAACAAAAAAAAAAGGCACAGGGACATGTACATAAAAAGTGCACGTGAACTTAATGCATTTTTTAAATCAGTATGACTTTAATGTGATGGAAAGCACTGTGAAGCAGGAGATGCTCTGTATGTTAGATTTTGTTCTTTCCAAAATATCACCTCCAGTATTTTCCGTATAGAGCATAACTGAGCTAGTGCATCGATTCATTTTGTCAAAACTGTAACAAATTCCACTTGAAGCATTTCAGAAATCTGGAGGAGCGCAAGAAGCAGCACAGGGAGTGCGCGTACATGAGCGATACTTTACCGCGCAAGAAAACGGCTCCATCTGTCTCGCCCCACTTCAACAGCGCTACGCTTGGACGGAACATCGCAAACAAAGTACGTGGTTGCTGCTACTTCCAGCCTCTGAATAAAATCCTGTGTTATGGTGGAGGGAAGGTTGGGTAGCACCCTAAGCATTATGTAACCCCCCAAATTCACATATCAAATTGACTTAGAAAGGACTTCACGTTTATAGATAAATGGGAATACATGTGAGGCTTTCCCAGCCATTATTCTGACCTCTGGAAATGCCATACTGGAGTACATTAATCATAAATGCATGATTTCTATCTCAAGGATTGCGTTTTCAGGCTTGTTTAAATTGAGTCTAGAGATTCATGTTGATTCTTTTTCCTACCTAAGGCCTCTTAATGGTAAAGATAAGGTTTATGTATAAAGTGAAAGTACTATTTATTTGTGATGTGGTAAATCAGCAAACAACAGGAAGGTAGAGGTACTACTTTGAAAACATTTTGGCCTAATGGAGACTGTACACAATTGAAATATCCATGGCTGATTGATATGACATATCATTAATATCCATGACAAAGCAAGTAATTTTGCCATTAGCTGCTGATACAAAAAACTCTTGAAATACAGTTTTAAGCAGATATTTACAAAACTTCCTGCAGGGTCATTTACCATTAGGACAGAGCAACAGCTGTGGCAGCGTACTTCCTCACTGCCTGGCAACCATGACCAAAGAGTCAGAGTCGAGAAGGATGCACAAAGGTAAGACCTTTACATTTGTTTCATTTCTGTTTAAAATCAGTGTGCAGTTTTCCAGGAAATAAGCCCTGAAACTGGTGTTGCTATAGCCAACAGGTCTGTAAAATAAAATTTTAGTTCTTGGTGACAAAAACAAGCTCTAAATGTAATTGATTTCCTTGATATGGACAAAATAAGATATTAATATTAGGACTTAGGTGCACATATAGTTTTGAAGTACATGGTCACCAAATATAATCAGGTAAACAAGAAAAGTATATTGAAAATACACATTGTAATTTTTATGAGTGATTTCGTAGCAATACATTACATATTGTTTCCTTTTTCTTGTGCCATTCTTTTTATGTTGTCATCTTAAAAATTGTTTTTCACAGGCATATGTTTTTGCCTGGATAAATTCCCCAGACAGAGATACCTTTGAGGAGGAGCTCTGACTGTGGTATCAGAAGTGGTCTTAAATATTTGGGCTACAAAAGAGGAAGGGAGAGAGGCATTCTGTTGTGGATAGATGGCTGTGTTTTTTAACAGCGATTCTGGATCCAAAACATGATCTTGTAGGCTGTGGGATTCCGTGTCTGTTGTTTGTTGATTTGAGTCAATACACTTCTTTTCTGCTTTAATGAGATGCATTATTCATAAGTGTCCCATCTTCTAAAGGAGGCACTGCTCAGTGCCATCTGTCAGTTTATTTTCTTTCCGGCACCTGCATCACCGTTATCGATATCAGTGCAGGAGGTCCTTAAGTCCTGCACTGACTGAGCCTGATCTGACCTGATCCATCTCGTTGTTGTAGAACTTGTCAGAGCTTGCAGCGGTTAAAGGTCAAAGCAGATGACTGAGGTCAGTCGTGTGCACCAAGATGACTCAACGCAGGGATGGAACAAGCAAGCTGAGAAAGGATCACGACTTACTACATCCCCTTTATAGAGCTGATCCAGTTGTGTTTTGTTGGTGTTGAGCTTTAGTTCTGCAGCAGGTCTTACACAAACCTACTGTGTTGTGGCTAACTTATCTTGACATATTCCAAGGTACGATACAATACGAGCTTCATGCTCAGCTTAGAAATCTTCTTCAATGTAATGTGTGTGCAAAGGTGGAACAGATTGCAATTCTGAGTTCAGAGTCATCATTGTGGTGTTGTTTTAGTCTGAAAATCAATAAGGATGTTTTGGTTAAACTTTGACAAGAAATCAAGTGTTTAAAATTGGAAATAATTCTGTAAAATGGTTGCAACGAGTGCTAGCGTGTGACCTAAAACACAATTACAAAGGGTAACCAAACCTAACACAGGCAAGGAGTTCTAAAAATAAATCAGGTTTAATGTTTAATTTTTTATCACTGTGCAACTAAGACAATCTAAGAGTAGGGTCAGATTTGTTGCCATAAGAGTGAGAAAGAGAGAAATCTCACGGATCAAAATGGAATTATAGCCTGACAAAGGAGAGAGGCAGGGGAGAATGACAGAGATGTATTCATTAGGCACTTGGCACAGCATTTTTCATATGCCATTGAGGAATCATGTGCTATACTGCTTGTCATACTAGTTGACCATTATTTTTTGAAAGATTCAACAGTTTGAATGGAAATAGAAAATTATGAAGAGAACCTTAAGGGATTAATTTGTACTGGGAAAGAGGACAGTTCTAGATGTCTTTTTCTGAAACGTCAGCTTTGCCAAAGGGAAATAATGCTGCTGACAGGTGCTTTACTTGAACTTTCACAGGATTTTCAAAGTAAGAGTCGTAACAGGAATGATATAGGAACACAAGGATTGTTTGTGACCTCTCTTAGTATTAGTGAAGGGTTTATGCCCTTTTTGTTCAACATCAAGCTCCCTGAATCTATTGCTGTTGAAGGAACCTGAAGAGTGAACTGCTTTTGAAGTGCCATATTTCTATGCTGGGGAAAGCCCCTGTGCCTGGTTAGCACACCACAAGGGTGTTTGCAGGGCGCTTTCTGCACTGCAGTGCAGAAGTCAACAAGGACAGAGATATCCACGTCAGGTGGATGGAGTCAGATCCTAGTGTATTTCTATCCAGCTATACAGAAGGGCCAGAGAAACAGTCTTGAGGCACCTTTCATTCAGCCTTAGGGGTATAGCCTTAATAAATATCATGGTTTGAGCAGGGAAGGGACTGAGTTCAATCTGGTGGGATTTCTGGTTTCCCCCAGCACTTCATACCTGTGCTCAGCACACGGAGGGGAAACAAACTTTCTTCAAAGTCACAAGTAAAGAAGGTGCATTTCTGTGAAACAGTGAGATTTGGATAATGTTCTGAACACGACATACTGTTTCACCACACAACACAGTACAACTGAAAGGGAATACCATCGTCCATTAAAATTCTGAAATCTTACTTGTCTTCCACTAAAATCAATAGGCCTTGACTCTGAGTAACTAAGATTAATTTCAGTAGACATTCTTAAATACGTCATTGAAAACCAAGCCAAATATCATGTCAGTGGACATCCTTGGGGATGTTTTTGTTATTTCATCATTCAGTGATAAATGTTTATAATGTAATAAATACAGTTTATTTACTGCAAAAACATTTTTGAGGTAGATCAGGTTTGCCTTTTCAGGCTAAGTGAATATTTTTCAGAATTAAGATTTGCTAACAAATCACTGGAACTCTGCAAACGTACAAAGAGTGAATGGTTATACTGATATATGTGAGCTCACTTCTCTTCCTGCTCCAAAAATTAGTTGTTCACCTAAAAAAGGTGATGGATGGATAAAAAGTGTTCTCTATCTGTCATGTGTACTGACTGAGTCACCGCTTGCTTTCCTTGCATTTCTTTTCCCACTTGACAGGTTTTTTGCTCAATCAGTTTCTGTGTTCAAGGTGATCTATTGCAAATGACACGGGAGTCTTGGTTTCCTGACACCTTGAGCACAGAGCTGCACCCAGTGCATTGGAATTCCACTCAGTAGAGAGCCAGGATATCATGTGCCACTTCATCCACTCGGTCTGGAGCCCTGGCTATCGAGCAGTGACCCACAAACTGCTAATCCAAAGAGGATGATGTGCTCCTGATGTGGTATTAGCAGCTTCCTGTGCTCCTTAGGGCTTGATAGCATTGAGCAAACTTCCAGACCAGATGTTTTGGTGTGTGCATATAGATCTGAAAACAGGTATATTCAACGCTGGCTAGAGAAAGTGGCAGCTTAGCTAGTTTAAAGATATTATCTGAGTGTTATCACTAAACTAGTCATGGTCTAAAATGAGTTTTGTCTAATATGCTTTCTCCAGTTTTTCTTACTTCAGTCCATGAAGGTAAATATAAAAGTCTGAGATGAAAAAAATCAAAGTTAAGAGTGAAATCTGGAAATTAAGAACAGCCACTTGAGTTTGAGCATGGATTTCAATCTCATTTTCTTCATGCAGGAACAGTTAGTATGTATGAATAAATTTTAGGTAAAAACTGTGTTTAGTCAGTCACGTGAGTTCAAGAAATGTTATTGAAAGGAACAGTCACTGTCACTAATCAGAGCCTGAGTTAAGAGCAACTTATAAAATATTTCAGAGGATGCATATTTGTTATAAATCATTAGTGGAAAAAGGTATTTCTTAGCAGCCATTCATGAGGTATTTTTGAAAGACTGTATTTATAAATTCACCTCTGGTGTACATGCTTTTGTGACCAAGCCATATGCAAAAAAATTATGAAGAAGCTGCTATTTGGTAGAATCTCGAGACCTCACCCTGTGCAGGTGGAGACTTGGAGCTCCCATGGAGTGCTGGGTGCCAGAAGCCTGCACAAGGACAGGCAGGAGCAGGAGGGAGGGTTAGCCATGCAGTCCCCTTGACTGCAGGATGGACTCCAGAAGGGAAGAAGGAATGGTTAGCTGGGAATTAAGGTGTAAGACCAGGCACAGCACTGGGAATTAAGTGGTTGGGACAGAGAAGTTAGGTAGCAGCAAGATAATTATTTGTATTCTTTCTAAGCTCTATATAGAAAAACAGTATACTGCAAGCAAGGGATATTTGTACAATTTAGAAACTTTTCAAAGCAGTCTGCCTTTCTTGTTTGCTTGTTTTTCACTCTTTTTCTTGTCAAACTCAGGAAAAGTCAGAAAAGGTATGAAAACATCCCTTTCCATGGCTGTATTATCATGTGATGTTTTTTGCAAAAGTACCAGTTGCATCAGCACTGTCAAGTAGTTCCCAGACTCTTGGAAAACTTTTAAATAATTGTTAAATAATGATAGCACTTCAAAAATTCTTTTTTTCCTGCTGTCAAATAACCTGTCACAATAAAACTTCTGATTTATGCTAATATCTGCAGAGCTATGGCTTTGCACAGGCCTAATTTTTTGCTTCTTTGCTCATCGCCACACAAGTAGAGCAGAAAATTTAGAAATCTTTGCAGCTCTCTGGGTGACAATGACAAGGTAGACAGACTTGGGCTTCCTACTTTGGCATGTTTCCACACAACAAATGTATGCTGACACGTTAATGCCAATCTTAAAAAAAACAAAAAAAAGGAAAGAAGAAAGAATAAGAATAAAAGAAAAATGTAATGGGATCATTTTCATGAAATACTAGTGGGTTTTTTACATACTTGACAGTGCCACTTTTAATAACAGCTTTCCCCTTTAGTTCTATCCTCACAGTAATTTTGTGGTGGTATAGCTGGTTTTTGTGATTCCGCAGTAACTCCTTTGGAATATTTTTCTTTAAGATATGTCTTTACGGATATTTGCAATATTCTTCTCAACAGTATGGCTGTTAACACTGCTAAGTTTACTGTTTTGCTACAGAGCAGTGGAGCTCTGTTAGTAAAGCCAATGAAACAAGAAACATTTTAGCTCTTATATCAGTTTAGGCATGACTGATACAAATCTTGACTTGTGGGAAAATATTAGTTAAGTGCTGGATCTTACAAGGAGTCAAATATTTTAAAGTGCATGTTGTGTGAATAGGCACCTGAGCAGTTAAAAATTCCTTAAACAACAGATTCTGCCTGCCCAGCATGTAAGTGTGGCTGTAATGGGGGCAGGTTGGTTGTGAGGCCTCCTGGTGTTGGTACACAGCTAATCCTGAGCTTTGAGCTGCCTGCTGCTTACAGCATGAAGATAAAAGGAGAACACCAAGGTTCTGCTTTGTTTCTGTGAATGCATCTCATTTTGCAACCTAACAAATGTTTATTTCTTGCAGGGTTTAGTGACATTTGCATGATTACATAAATTTAACTGATAAATGTTTTCCTCAAAAATGGGTTCTTTATCTTAATGGAAATTTGACTTTCCTTTAGAGAAAGTTTGTAGAACTGCTGTACTTTTCTATGCCTTTTAGATGGGTTTATTTTTCAGTGAAATATAAAATATAGAATTAAGATTTCTGAGTAGGCAAGGATTTGCAGAGGGCTCAATAGAAAAACAAGCATTTGAATAAAGTTCTTTCAGTAATTTTTTTTTTTCTCTCTTTCCCTAATGAATCATTGATAACTATTTCACAGGAGCAATTAGTCATTCCAAAGGTTCGAGTTTGAAAGGTAATTGCTCATCTGCAATAACAGAAGCATTTGCCAAAATAAGGGAAAAAAACCAAACCACACATGTGAATCAGTAACACCTGTGTTGTGTGATGCTATTACGACTGCTGAAGTGTGTTTGTGTCCCTTTTGTCTCTTCTACTAATCAATGCAGTTGAACTTTTACTGAAATTTAGTGTTCTTTTAAATGGCAAGCAAAGTCCTGTTAGTTCCTTACAAACCGGCTTGAACTGTCTGCAAGAAACCTTCATGTGGTACAGATGGAAGTGGGGGGGAAACTGCCTTGGAAATGCTTGTAGGGCACAATTTTTTTAATAACATGCTTTGGCTATTCAGCTGCAGACACATTTTTCAGATAACTGCAGTTGTTGGCTCCCTGAACTGGCATTCTCCCCGCTCCGGCATGGCAAAAAATACCAGAGAGTAACCTTGTATGTGCAGACAGGGAATGAGAATAAGGCAGAAAAATATTCCCACTTTAAGCATGTTTTCCTAACATCAGTGTCTTACTGATGTCTAGTAAAACTTTTTATCTGGACCTTGCCGCATTTGTTAATTTGTCTGCATTTTTCCCATGTCTGTTTATCTTAAACATGTAGAATTTCAGTGGCTGCCTTCCTGTACAAATGGGAGGTTTTCATGTAGTCTATCAGTCTTTCCTAACCTCCAGCTCTGCCAGAAGCTCAGAATTTGGGTCAGGAATGTGCAGAGAATATTACAAACCTGACTGAGTATCAGAACTATGAGAAAGTCTCACTTCTTGCATTCATTGAAGAAAAGTGTGAGCAGTGCAGTTGCATTTGAAATCACTTAGATTAAACAACCCTTAAAAGGGCGCTGTAAAGCTTCAGCAGTTAACATGACAACTGTCTTCATACTCTCCTCTTCATCAGACAAGCTCAACAACCTCTCTCTGTCTGTACAAATACTGCTGTATTATTTTCAAAGAGCAATGGAGACATGAGATAAAAATAATTGTGAAGAAACATTTTCAAAGGACACATAGCCAAACAAAGTTCCCTGCGTTCAGGAAGGATGACTTTTCAGAAATAATGTTTTTGTGCATAAATAGCAGCAGAACACAACCACTGCATAAATCTTATTTTTCTCTAAAGTCATTGAGCTGTAAGGATCTGCTTCAATCATGTAGGGTGAACTGCAGTTTTAAAACTCCAGGAAAGTACCTCTACACTAGTAACTATGATGATGTGACAAGCAGCCTGTATTATTTCAGCTGACACTAAGAGTCCAACTTGCAGTTACCAGAAGGCAAGGTTTCCCAAACAGACAAAAAATAATCCATATTCAATCAAATCAACCAGACAAGTACCCAAGAATATTGAATAGCAGGACTTTTTTCTCTAATTTAATCAGTCTCAGTTCTTCTAGATCCCTGAATTTAACAGCATTACTTTCCAGGTTAGGCCTAATTTTCATTTTAAAATACAAATTTCATTCATTCAACTTAGACTTTCATAATATACATACAGGAACATATATTGAAAAGTCAGCTATACTAATCTGCATATATTTGCATCCATCATAGATAAAACAGGTATTTAAAACTTTTATTTCAGTCATAATTAACTGGTAAAATTAACTGTAATATTGTAGTACCTCGGTCAGAGTGCAGTTAAGACTGAGATGATGTTCAAAATGCTTGTGGTACTAACAATTTGTGTTCCTGTCACATAATTCTGGTGTGAAATCAGAGTTTCTTCTGTACTTTGTAGGGTATAACCATCAACGCATGTGTGAAAACCAAAGGCAGAAGTCTCCGGAATTCTACAGCAGAACGGCGTCCGAATCCAACGTGTATTTGAATAGCTTCCATTACCCAGACCGTAGCTACAAGGACCACGCCTTTGATACGCTGAGCTTAGACAGTTCCGACAGTATGGAGACGAGCATATCAGCGTGCTCACCAGATAACATTTCCAGGTAAATCACCTTTCCTTCTCATCTTGTAATGGCCACGGGGTCATAATGAAAAAAGAGAATATGTATGTGTTGACACTGTGGTAGTCAGAACGCTGCTGATTGGTTAAGAAAATATAAAGTCATTAGACAGGCATAATATTTTTGTAGCCCCTCATAATCAGGTTTAACTGCATCTCACCTGTTAATTTAAAGATGGAAAATAAGCATATGGAAAGGTTAGCTGATAATGTTGAAGTCTACAGAGCAGTCAATGCTTCCTCCCCAGTCACTGCAGGGAAGGAATTTTCTCTCTCTGATAGGAATTTTCTCAAAGACATCTGCCACTGATGATGTACACTTGTTCTACAAGTCCAGCATGTTAACCTACTAGATGCTTAAGCTGAAACACTTAGGCTTCCTCCAGCAGTCTTTTTTTCCCTTTCTTCTCCCTTTTCTGGGTCAGTAAAAATGAAGAGATGACACTGAAAGGCTTGCTTTTCTCATCCTCAGAGGCTGTCAGCTCAGACACCACTCTGCAAAGCGAAGAAACTTCCATGATCTGTGTTAAAAGTTCAGATGAGTCTCAAAATTGTGTGCAAACAATTTTCTCCTGACAGCCTTTTATTTCTGACAGTATGGTAGCACTTTCATTCAAGCTCACAGTCCTGCCCCAGCAGTTTCACAAGCATAAACAGAGGCTGATAATTAAGTGCAGCTTTGTCACATCATTATGAATCCCTTGTGAACACAAGGACAGCTTTTTTGGCTAGCATGTTGTGTTTTATTCAGCATCTGTTTCCTGTGACAGAGAAGCCCCCTGATTTCCCCTTTTAGTCTTTATCACTGCAATGTTAAGGGTTTCAGAAAATACCAGTGGCATTCATTCTGCTGGCTGGTTTGTTTGGACTTTTTTGAGTTGATTGGTTTTGGTTTTTTAAAAACAAAAACAGTAGGACTTGGGTTTTGGGGATTCTGTTTTAAATAGACAATTGGCAAGTTTTTGGTAGCTGGAGACAGGCTGGGAATGAACTCTGTCTCTGCAGTGCTCTAACGTGGCAATGATACGAAACCTGTCTCTCTGACTTGCTTCTCTGACCATTCTGAAGGAGGATGGTGTGTGTCTGAGCTACCTCGGGGCCACCCTGTAAGTCCAATCTCCAGCCCAGGACGGGAAAGCCCCAACAGCTGCTGAATTTCACTGGTGCTGTTTGCTTTTCTGCTTCCTTCTGACTCTTCCGCAGCTTCCAGCCAATGCCAGAAGGAAAATCAAAGAAAGCAAAACAAGCAAACAAAAAGCCCAAATCAATATAAAAATGAGAAAAGGAGTCTTTACAACAGATTTTTCAGTTTTTCACAAGGCAAACACTTTGGTGAAGGAAGAAAAAGAGCGTGGATTTATTTTATGGATAAAATCTGGAAGATAGGCAGTTAATTTTCCTTGACAAAACTTCCCTTAAGCAAAACTAATTCAGACTGTTTTAGATGATGCTTGAGAATATTTTCTAGCCGTATCAGACTTTAAAGGAAAACAATTTGTGATGCTTTGTTCTGACATATTTAAAGTATAGAAGTTATATATTACCATTTTCTTAAGGTGAAAGAAACTTTTCTTTCTGGAAATGCATAAAATTTGTCAGTACTCAAAGTACAGAAGAAACAGAGCCACTGCAGTCACTCATCAACTCACCTAACAGTAGTCTATCATTTTACTTAGTGGCTACTGCACTGAATTGGATCAGAACACTGTCAACTTCATTCTTAAACTGTCAAATGTTAGACTGTAAAATATTTCTTTATATACCAATTACTCTTTTAAGTAACTCTAGGCGGGTTTTTTTTTTCTGCAGTGCTAGCACTTCAAATGTGGCAAGAATAGAAGAGATGGAGAGACTTCTCAAACAAGCACATGCTGAAAAGACTAGGCTGCTTGAGACCAGGGTAAGCATAATTTTGAGTAAATAGGAGTAGACATACTACTTTGGATAATATTTTCCTAAATGCAACATAGAACTCTAACCAGTTTACACCCCACAGACACTTAAAAATAACCTCTCCCTTTGGCTTCACCCTCACACTACACCCTTGAGCCCATATGCAATATCTGCTATCTCAGTGGGAGAACTGATGGCAAAATCCCATCAGAAGCTTGGTCAGCATTGTTCTGACACCTGCTAGGGTAGCTGCTTAAGAACAACCTTCATTCCTATTTGCAATTCTTATTACAAATTTCAGTCCACTGCGCTGGACATATACTTCTGCCTACTTAAGAGGCAAAAAGGGATTTAGCCCTAGCTTAGAAATGACATTACCAACTATAGTTTAACATATAATTCAAGCTCTGTGTGTGCTGTGGTATTTAGGAACGGGAGATGGAAGCTAAAAAACGAGCTCTGGAAGAAGAAAAACGCCGCAGAGAGCAACTGGAGAAAAGACTGGAGGAAGAAACGAGCCAGAGGCAAAAATTAATTGAAAAAGAAGTCAAAATACGTGAGAAACAAAGAGCACAGGTGAGATACGTTGATGTGGAATGGTTTTGAAGTGCACGACTTCCCCTTCATATACAGAAAGGACTAAATGAATTCTGCCAGTGGTAAAACAGAACTTCTTTCAGCTGAACAGATGGATTTAGTATTTCTGAGGTGCAATTGTTTTGCTAAAAGTATGTTTGGGCTCTTGAAGCCAAGTATTCATCTAAAGTTAAATAACAGCAGAGGTATCTATTTCGTATCTTACATATAAAGTATCAATATTAATCCTATAAAGTTTGTTACTGAATATGGGCAGAGCAGAATTTTTTTCCAGAACAACAGAAATTTGTGAGTGTGTTAATTTTATAAACCATTGGTTTGGGGTTTGTGGGGTTCTTTTTGGTTTGTTTTTTTTTTTTTCTTTGATTATATAAAAACCTTGGAATGTGAATTATTGCCTCCAAGTATTTGACCCAAAAGAAAAAGAAGACCGATAAGGAAGCTTTTTCAGCTCCACATCTACAGTAGAGAGGAAACAGTATGTTTTCCAAAATTAATGGGACAACATGAGAAACATTATTTAATTTAAAAAGTGTTACCTTCTACATATTTTTGCTTCTTAGGGCTTAGAGGTATCTTGAGGTTTCTTTAGGCTTAGAGGTATTACATATTTGTTTATTCCTCCAAACCCAACAGTATCTATAAGGTACAGCGAACAAACTAGGCATTCATTGCTTGTATACCAGAGCAAGACAAATATCTCCATCTTAATAGATGTATTTGAGTGCAGAAGATTTCTGGTTTTATCTGTGCTGCCTTTGCTGGTGTTTAACCAGCTGTTTCTGGTGAAATATATCCATTCCTTTGTTTTTATATGAAATATAATTATGAATGTTAAATCTTACTTACTTGATTGCCTTTCTTTTTTCTAAGAAATTTTGTTGACAACTCAAGTATGGCAAAAACAACGATGCAATGCTGATATTTTTATCCCAAATTAGAGCATGCATGTGTTGTAATAGAATGTCCTATCAGTTACTGTTAATTGTCAGACTTGGCAGAGAGGCTGAAGACTGAATTGGCAGGAAGACAAAAACATACCTGTCAAAAATGACTATGATTTTTTCCTAACTTTTTTCTTTCCTTTGTACAGTGAGACCCAATTTTTTTTCCTAGCACTTTTTGACACTTAGACAAACGAGAGGAAAGAACCCCACCTTTGCACTTGCCAAAGCTGGTGCCAGCTTGTATCAAACAGGACTGCATAATTTTAGAAGGGTGCTAAGAGTTCTTACGGGCAACACAGCTCCTATTGCGCCAGGAGGCTCTTAAGAATGCAATGAAGGAAAGTCCCTTTGATTTGAGACTCACACTGCAATTTAGCAGGCTAACTTTAGGAATGGAGTAGGGGCAGATTAGTTTCTCCAGGTCACTGACTTCTCTGGAGTCTATGGGAGAGAGGGAGAGAGATGCTCCTCTTTTTGAACCGTGAAAGCACCTAAAATGAGCTTCTGTTCTGAAGAAGCCTCTCTGTGCCTCAACTGCAGCCAGAGCCCTGGGAGACATGTCTTCTGTGTTTAAAATGAGTGGGGGAGCGGGTGGTTGTGCACAGACCATCCCGGCACAGAAACCAAGAACGTTCCCTCAGTTGGCAGAGGTCCCAATCACTATCTCCTCCTGCTTGTTCTCTCAGCTGACACTATCCAGACTTGATGTGGAGTCTGGCAGTGCAGTCAAAATGAGGCACTGTCTCCTGCACTGCTTTGCTGTCTCTTGCAGAGGGATGCACTCCAGCTCTCTATACCACACTGTGAACTAGATACCACAGTTTGTTCAGAAGAAAACAATTCTATTTTGTTCACCTCAATCTCTGTGAAACTAACTGGCGATTAGAGTTCACTCCCGTTATTAATTTCTCCTGCAATAGCATGTTCTTATTATTTATATTATACTTTGCATGAAAATACCTGTAGCAGTAAAATTAAAGAGTGACAAATGTGCAGTGAATATTTAGTCCAGAGAAATAAAGGGTTTGCTTAAAAATTCTACGTATGAAGTTCTTGGACTTCATCTAAAGCAGCAACACATCTTTACATTTAGTTAATGTCTTAATTCTGAAACAACCTTTCTATGCTGTGGCTCCTGTTTTACCAGCTTATCAGCTGTTGATTTCAAGAAACTTTTATGCTCTATCTGGCTTTCTTAAAGTTATCCAACATTGTAAAATTAGACGTTTAAAGGATTTTTCTTTTAAAGAAAATTAGGGTTGCAGCAAAAGCTCTTTATTTGTCTTACATTCAGTCTTAGAATCTGTGAGCAGTTTTCAGTAATGTTCTTGCAGCAGAAAGAGAGAAGGAGAAGTTAAGACTACTCTTAATATGATTTGCTTTTCTTTCCTGTAGGCCCGTCCCTTGACTCGCTATCTGCCCGTTAGAAAGGAAGACTTTGACCTGCGAAGCCACATTGAAACAGCTGGGCACAACATAGAGACCTGTTACCACATCTCCCTCACGGAGAAGACCTGCCGAGGCTTTCTCATTAAAATGGGAGGGAAAATTAAAACGTGGAAAAAACGGTGGTTTGTTTTTGACAGAAACAAGAGGACTTTTACTTATTATGCAGGTAGGTTGCAGGGTTGCTACTAGGGTACATCTGTCCCTCCCTTTTCTTATCAAACTCAGCTGAGTTATGTACAGGTAGGGAGTCCAGATAAAACTTAGGTTTCCATTCATCTGGTGTTTTACACATTCACTTAGAGGCCGTGTGATCCCTTCCCTGTAGTGTTCAATCCTAATGCCAGGTAAGGCAGAACTGAGCATACAAAACAAAACAAAGGAAGGGATGCAGACAGGCAAGAGAAAAAAATGGAAGATAGTCAGGTTTCAAGTACACAGAATAATGGCTCCACATAATTTATTTTTAAATATTATATACTTCCCCCAATGACTGAGTTATTTCTTTTACCCTTTGTATAAGAATATAATTTATTCTACTTAACAGGAAGATTAAATGGAATGCTTCTGCAGTCCTGTTGCTTGATGTGCTGAAAAGACTTTCAGGAAATTAAATATACAGGAGTGGACCTTTTGGGTTTATCTCATTTTGAGAGTCTAAGGAACTTCAGATGAAGCATGTGCAATATTACAAAAAGGTTTCTGTACCCTAAGTTGTGTCATACAATATCTGAAGCCATTAAGAGCATTACATTACTTGGTTATCTTGGGGCAAACCCAGAAATCGGAATTTAAGAACATATTTCTCCAATTGCTGTGCAAATATACACAATGTTTTGACTTTGAACCAGTTTCAGAGAAAGCCAGAAAAATAACTTTGTGCTCTGAATATTAATAGTTAGGAGATGCTGGAAAGGGGCATATGTAGGATGGTCATTGCTAAGAAGCATAAGAAAACACCGAGGACAAAAGACACCCAAACAGTTTCATTTACTTTAATGATGTTACTGCTTCCAACAATTCATAAGGAACTTAAAATTGATGGTAGGGTTATGCATAGCTCTCTATCTTTTTTAAAACATGAATTCACTACGTTCATCCATTACATACCCACTGGATATTTACTAGTTTGCAGTAATACTATGAAGAATGTGACAAACATTTTTTATTTTGTTCTTAACATCTGCTTTATTGGTTAGGAAGGCCTGTAACACACAGTAGTTACAGGCCTTCCTAACCAATAGGAGTTCCCTAACCACGGTAGTTCCCATCTGGTACTGATTTTTTTTTTTCTTTTTTCAGTAGTTATGCTAACAGTTAACAGTTTCAGTTTTGAGTGCAGTACAGTTGCCATAATGTAATTTCAATTACCAATGAAAACTTTTCACAGTGTCTCAAGGACTCCAGCCAACAAGCATAGTTTTATGAGAATTCTATACCAGCTGCACTAATATGCTGCTGCTTGTATGAGTGAGGATCCATCTAGATTTTTAAATACATTGTAGACTTCCAAAATAAATATTGGTGCTGTAAATTTGGAGTAATTGAACTATAAGTGAATATACTGACATATTGCTTTAGTTCTGCCAGTGCACTGAACAAAGAATTTACTCTAAAGTCTGACAGTTTAGTGCGGCAGCTGAAGCATCTGCACTTTCTGAACTGGAGCATTCAGGGAACTCTACAAGGACTCTTGCAGTGGGAGCCTGTGGGAACCTGATAAACTCATGTTGCCAAGGCCCCAGGTGGGGCTTGAAAGGAGAGTGGATGCACTGCTTACTTGTACTGCACAGACAGGAGACTTTGTATAGTGTTGCATTTGTCTTAGTGTAATGCGTGCTGTAATCTCGTAATCCTGTACCTCAGTACCGGTCCTCTGGGGGCTGGCAGGGAGATTCCCAAAGCTCTTATCGTTTGCTCTCTGGGATTTCATTTTGTCATCACATGAAGCTTTCAAAACTGCCTGCAACTATCCATAGGATGTAAGCTGAGTTCCATGAGTGTTTAAAATGACAGCAGAATCTCTCTGGGACTGACAGGGATGTTCTGCATGACTGTTCAGTGTTCAAGTCATACTATCACTTGGGGTCAGAAAGCATTATATTCCCCTAATATAAAAATACTGGGAGTGGAAGGAATTTGCCTTTCAGTGTCCACATGCAGGTAGGATGCTTCTTAACAATTTCTCTTCCCACTGCAGGAAAATACAGGGTAGATGCTGCACTGCCCTGCTCCTTTTTCTTGTGAAACATTATAGTGGTGACTGCAAAGTTCACATGTGAAGAAGCATTTTTTGTACATACATAAATTATGTTATAATATAAAGATTTTGCTATCAGATTGTATTGAAAAATTGATTATCATAACAGTGTTCCATTGAAGGCAAACTGGAGGTCTTAGCCTGCAAGCTGTGTGAAGTCTGGCTGGCTTTCATGGAATTGTATCTGAGAGACATCTGTCCTTCTGTAGGCTAATACCTTCCATAACATTTAGACACTTCAGTGAAGGGAGTGACTTGCAAATAGATTAGGAAATTACAAAGGCTTTTATCTTTGCAGACCAGGTGGAAAACAAAACATATTAAAGTTAAAAGTGCATCTCTCAACAAAAACAACAAACTATTAGGAAAGGTTGAAAGTTTCTGTGGGATTTCACAAGGAGAAATGTTAAGCCAGTTACTTATCAGCTGAACATATATGGAAATGCAAATTAAGCTTTTGCTTCTTACTGTTCATTTCAGTTCTCAAGTCCTTCTCTCTTTTCCATTTTAGACAAACACGAAACTAAATTAAAAGGTGTAATATATTTTCAAGCTATTGAAGAAGTCTATTATGATCATCTAAAGAATGCATATAAGGTAAACTTTGTTATTGCTGTTTTGACAACATATCATATAGTAGTACCCGAAATATGGTAGCTGCTGTAAAATCAAGGGGAGAGCTAACATTATTAGGGGGAAAAAAGAAAGAGAAACAAAACAAATATTTTTTAAAATGTGGAGTGGAATAAAAAGAAAAGGAAGCTAATCAGCGACTGGCACTGGTGGGCTTTTTTATACTGAGGAAAGCAGAGATAAGCATGTCTACCTGTAAAGTGGGATTTGCTGCAAGGAGTTCCTTAGTCAGTGGCAAGACCACTGAAATCAGTGTCTTTGACAAATCCAGGGCTGCCTGTAGGCCTCTGTCCCAGGGAGGGAGTTAACTGTGCTGGCAACTCATGGCATGCCCTGCCTCTCATCTGTAATTTAAACGAGCTGAATATATCCTTGGCTCATGGATTTGTGAAAGCCACTTGACAGAGTTGGGGAGTTAGTTATTTGGGCATGAAACAACAGCTTGGAGCCCTGTACTACTGTAGAAAAGTCTAGTGGAAAAATGCTGTAAAAAGTGTTTATGGTGGATACAAACACTTTGAATGCATCTCTGCTGCTATATAAGATGCAGTGGTATAGCATTTTATCTTTGTTCTTAACCCTACTCATAAACATCCCTGTAAACAATTCCACTGCTGGCTTTGATTTCACTCTTTTGGTATCTTCTTTGTGTTTTATTCTAGAGTCCCAACCCGTTGCTCACTTTCAGTGTTAAGACCCACGACCGCATATACTACATGGTTGCTCCTTCCCCAGAAGCCATGAGGATATGGATGGATGTTATTGTTACAGGTGCAGAGGGCTACACCCACTTCATGTTATAATAAAAGGGGAGCAATAGGGCATCCTGCAATAATGTAACAAATGAAGTTAGCCATATGTAGTGAGAGATGAAAAGCCAGTGAATACCCTCAAATGTTCTCCTTATGATGTGCACCCCAAACCTCAGATCGGCAGGGGGTTACAAATGCATTGAAGAGGGGGAGGCTGTTACCTGTTTTAGTTGATCTTTATAGGAATGAACAAGCTAAAGCTGTTGAGAGAATCGTAGTGCTCCAGAACGGATAATCAGGCCATTTTAATTACAGCATCTTGAGTCAAGGACAACTTTCTACAAATACTCTTATATGGAGAATGTCTCCATAAACTTACACTGAACAGTTTACAAATGTGTGTGTTTTCTCATCGGTATGCAAAAATTCTAGTCGTGAAACAAAAAGGTGTAATAAGCATATATTTTAATATGCAGCATTTGAGATTTATAGATGATTAGGTGACTTTTTAAAACTTTTAGTCAAGTATTTTATAAAAATACAAACACAAAAGCAGCCCTAAGGTACAAACAGTTCTTGCCTTAGTAGTTAAATGTTGCAACAGAGCCAAAGAGTTATACAATTCCCTTATCATAACGTTTTCATATTGTTAGTTGTATCTAACTTTCTGTGAGGGGACAGTGCCAAAACTCTTAAAGACTTTTAATGTAATTAAATTGTTATGATACTCTGTGTGTTCAGGCACTCAGTGGCAACAACTGTATGTTTCAAGTTTGCATCTATGGAGCTCAACAAAAATAAAAAGGATAGCTTTATAAAGATGCATTTTTTCCACAAGGATGAGAAATGGAAACACATGTAATAACTTCCTCATAAGGAGATACTTTTTAAAATCTTCCCCGTTGAATAGAATGAGCTGATTCTGGACCCTACAGCAATTTTCTTTTATGTAGTATGGTCCCATTGTGATCTTACTCTGTGCCAAGTGAACGCTCTACTGAAATCTCTCAAACATTGCTCACCTTGAAGCCAGCACCAAAATCTCCACCTACCTGAATTCTTTGGAGCCAAGTTTTCAGCCCCAGAGACTTGTTTTGTTGTTTTTGTTTAATGTATATCTGTACAGAATAATGCTGTCAAATAGAACAAAAAGAGAAAGGTGAGTACTAAGAGTTTACACTAAACAGTGTATGAATAAAAACCCCTGAAAGTTTGAAGTAGCAGGGATTGAGATTCCTAAAACAGCAAAAATACTGAGGGTGCAGTGGTCTCCCATTTTTAAGTCACTTCCAAGTCCTTTAGTAATATTGCAAAAACATAAATTATTTAATTGAACTGAACTCAAGAAAGTCTCTTATATTATGACTTTAAAGAAGTTCTATTTCAGTAATCGAAACTTACATGCTCTGTGGTTTGTGTACTAGAAGAAAGCACATTAGCCTTTTTTTTTCCTTGATGAAAAGTTAGTGACTTTGACGGAACAAATAAAATGAAAGCAGAATAGAAGTATGCTGGCAGAATATTTTTGTTATACTTTTTAAACCGTGTAACTGTAATGAAAAGGTTTGTGATATACACAGGTGATGTGGTTGTTCTAGCATGACAAACATCAGTTTCGACTTGAATCATAAAAGAAGAGACTGCTGTTGCAAGATAATTGTTATCATCTGTGCAGATCACAGCCTGTAACCTATGATTTAAAACACTATCAGAAATAAATTGCTTTTGTTTATACAGTTATTATTTTTCCCTAATGTATCTTAATTTTACTCCTAAGTATGGTTATAAAGGTTTTCTAATAATGATTTTTGTATCCTGCATGATGCAATGAAGGCATTTCAATAAACATTTTTAAAAATACACTTGTTTCAATTATTTTCTTGCTGCATTATCTTGAGATATTTCTGCTTGTCTTTTAAATAGTAGTATACCTTTGTGCAGGCAATATTGCATTTCTCACTAACACTTAATTGAACTATTCCATGTGTTTCTCCATAAAAGAGCTATGGAAAATAATCTTTTGAATGGCAGTGAAATTAGGAGTGTAGTGTGTTTACTGCATGTACATAATACAATACCTTTTTCATTTTTTATGAACCTGTTTGAAAAATTTATCACCAGCTTTGGACAGTGACAATGTTTTTGTTTAACTGCAAACCAGAAATTGCTCAAATTTAAGAATTTCTCTGTTTTTCCAATATTTGACTTAGACATGAGTTGAATTGTAGTAATTGAATTGTGGAAATGAAAAACAGTGTGGTTTTATGATTGATTTTTTTTTTTTCACTAAGTTTGCTATCACCATCATGAAGTGGGGTGAATTCTGTAGAGATGGACAAGACAACATAAGCAAAGCATGGTGGTAAGCACCACCTTTTATGATCAGCCTGCACTGATCATAAAAGCCCTCCAAGCTTAACCCCACGGGAGTCAAGTACCTGCTTACCCTGAAGGATCTTAGACAACTGCAAACCACACAGGCTCAGTCTTAAAACCCCTGCTGCTGTATCCCATGGCCTACAGGTGCTGGCCTGGCGCCTCAATGGGAAAACATCCGTACCTCGGCAGGCACTGACCTTCCTTAGCATTCATTTTCATGTACCAGGGGAGGCTGGACATCCAGAAAAATTTCTACATGGAATAGGTTGTCAAGCATTGGAATGGGCTGCCCGGGGAGGTGGTGGAGTGACCATCCCTGGAGGTGTTCAAGAAACAACTGGATGTGGCACTTAGTGCCATGGCTAGTTGACGTGTTTGTAATTGGTAAAAGGTTGGACTCAAAGATCTTGAAGATGATTTCCAACCTAAATTTGGTGATTCTATGATTATTTTCTTTTCTGTGTGGCTGCCACGGCCAATATATAAAAGGTACAGTGCATAAAGACATAGTTTTGGCTATTATGCTCATACAACTACGGCTGAGAAAAGAAGATGAGGTGTGAGCCTGTTAATGAGGTCCCTTCTCAGTCATCTCTTCTTGAGGCTGAACAGACCCTGTGTCCTCAGCCTTTCCTCGTAAGAGAGCTGCTCCAGTCGCCCTCGTGGCCTTCCCCGGGACCCGCTCCAGGAGCTCCGTGTCTCTCCTGTAGGAGCCCAGAGCTGGACACAGCACTCCAGGTGCACCTCCCTAGGGCTGTGTGGAGGGGCAGGATCAGCTCCCTCGCCCTGCTGGCAGCGCTCTTCCTAATGCACACCGAGACACCATCGGCCTTCTCGGCTACGAGGGCACACTGCCGACTCAGGGGAAACGCTCGCCCTGGGAAATGCACGCTCAAGGTTGCTTTTTTTAAATTGACGAAACTTTGTTTCCTGCTTCCCAGGGAGGCTCTCGTCGCTGACACACGGGGGCGGCGGGTGGCGGCACGGCGCGTGCGCGGGCGGCGGCCATGGCGGCCATGGCGGGAGCGCTGGTGCGGGCCGGCGGCCGTGCCTCGGCCGTGCGGGGATCGCTGCCACTGCTGAGGGCGGCCCGGGCACTCCCGGGTAAGGGAACGGCTCCGGAGAGCTCGGAGAGAAGGGGTGCCAGGCGGAGGGGAGAGGCCACGTGTCGGTGCCGTCAGTGATGGCCGCGGGGCGGCTCTCGGGCGGCTGCGGGTGACACCCTTTCCTCCTCTTCAGCGCTGTGTCCCTCGGGATCGGCCGGGGCGCGGCCCCCGGGGTGGGTACGGGGGTGTTAAACTCGGCTTGCCTCCGAGGGACGGGGCTCCTGACAGGCCTCTCCTCCTTGCTGGCCCCGCGGGGCGTGGTTCGGTGCCTGTGCACAGGGCTGGGCAGGTGCCTTCCCACGTGAGTTGTGTTGGCTCCAAGCTCCTGCCCCGGTGAGTTTGGAGGAGCTGGGAATCGGTGGGCCAGGTCGCTTGATCGGGTGTGAAGCTTCGCCGGGCGCCTCAAAAGCTTTGCTAGCATCCACTTCTGGGTAAGATGGGCCTCTGCCCAAACGTGCAGTGCCCCTTCTTGCTGTTCCAGACCTCGCGTTTGCCTCACTTGTTGAGTTTATTCATTGCCTTAAATTGGACAGATGAGGTGATGAATCTCATCTGAGGTTGCTCAAGGAGTAAAATTTAGTTGCCACTAAGGGTGCACATTTTGTAGCTGCATAAAAGTTTGAATACAGTGGGATTTTGTTGCTTTTTTTTTTGCCCTTTCCGTGTGTTTATAACGGTGATGTCATCACAGTATCTCTTTATTTGAGTGTGTCTATAGGTGCTCTGGGACCGAGCTAAGCAGCAGCTCCTGCTGACTGAACTGGTCCTGCCATACTCCTGAACTGTCGGTGGCTGCAGGAAACCAGGTGTGGGCAGCATTGAGTCCATTACCTGTCACAGCTGCGTTATTCTGCTGCTGTTGGCAGTGGGAAGATCACAGTGCTGGAACGTCCCCTGAGTGGCTCAGAGGACTTCTTTGGCTTTGACGTATAACACTGGTTTCAATCATAGTTTCATAAATTGCACAGTAATTCTGATATGAAGAGAGTTCCATAGGTACCATCAGGCAAGGGTCCTGTGGCCTTCCTGTAGCTATCACCTTCTGTCTGTAACTTGCTTTTGTAAACACTAAGTACCTCCCTTTCACCTCTCAGAAATGCTTCTCTACTCTTACCAAGGTCTTTCGCTAAAATCAGGAGGAGAAATTACTGGGTAGCTGCTCCAGTATTGAGGGTGTTGTCTGTCTAAAGGGAAGTCTTGAGAGTGTGACTGCAGTGAGCTTTGCTCTTTGGTTGGCTGTGGTGATTGCTTTAGGGGTTTGTATTGTTCAGGCTGGGATTGCTGCTGATGCACTTCCGTTAACTTGTTAAATGGCAGAATATGTGTGGAACAGCTTAGACAGTGGTTCTGTCCTGTAGCTGCAGTTTGAACCCTGCCCAGTGTCAACTTATTTGAGGACACCTCAAGAGTGCTGCAGCATGCAAGACTTCAGAGATGGCTATCAGGATTTAAGGGGGAGAAAAATACTCCTAATTATTTTTCTATCAAATTTAACGCTTCTTGGTGTATCTCCTCTTACTGGTGTGTGAAGGAGTGACTGACTTAGCGAGAGGCACACACAGATGAAAAGCCATGGTGTGGATGTGGCTGGATACCTTTACTGTGGCATTCATTCACCTTTATAAACAACTAATTCATCAATAGGGTAAAGAACTATCACATTGTTTGAGGAGCAATTTAATGGTTTTAATCTATGGTTCAAATGATACAACTCTTGTTAGACTGTAGGAAGGTGCTGAATGCTACCTGCATCCTGTATCTGTTATGTATCCACACTTAGTCATGCACATCCAAGTTTAATAACAAACCAACCCCCCAAAGCCCCTTGAATGTAGTGTCTCTGATAGTGACAGGACAGATCTCAAGGCAGCAGGACAGTTAAGTGGTGTGATCCTGTCAGGGCCCATTTTTGCACTATTTACCCCGTGACACCACTTGGAAGCCCTGATGTCTTACTTTGGGTTGCAGAGTTTCTGTACCCCACTGTTGAAGAACCAGTTGCTTTCTAATCTAAGAATTAAGAGTATCAAAGTCTTAGAAGACTTGACCAAGCTTTCACTTTAACAAATCATCTTGCTGAGTGGGATAATAGAGTGGATTAAGTCTCCATAACACCTCTCTACAAATTACTTGTCCTCACCCACTAGAGAGGTACAAATGACTGCTAAAGTTAGATTAAATCCTGTAGCAGCTGTTGAGATTCAGCCTAGTGATTAATTAGTTAGCATTTCCTCTGTTTATCTTATTTCCTGGTTTGAAATCAACTCAAGATTTTTTTGATGGTTAATGATGTGAATAACAGTCCAACCTGCTGTTTGTTTTTTCAGTGTGTCTCATTTGTTAGCTTGAACTAAACCAAAACAAAATAATTTTAAGTTTGTGCTGATAGGAAAACTTCTCTCTCATGTGTGGCAGATCACTTTGACAGAAGTTGGACAAAATTACTTTTCATTTTTTAAATATTTGCAAAACATATAGGGTAGCAAAGTGCTCTTTCATTCTGAATAAACAGGAGAATCCAAGTCCTTGAATAATGTAACCTCTCCAGCAAGAATATGCCAAACGATGCAATGGGATATCTGTGCCTCTTTTGGAGATGCATAAGAAAATCACAGCTTTACAGAGGTCAACTCAGTTTCTTCTTATGGGATGTGTTTAATGTATTGCTCTATATTTACAGAAAATGTGCCTTTATTTTGTTTTTTACCTTCTGTGCTTCATATCTGAGAGAACAACTGACGTTACAGCAGCATGGTATTAAAATGATGCTCTTTTCAGTGTCCTGGCAATATTCTTTAACTTAAGCAGAATAGCTGTTGATTGTATGGTTAAAAAGGCTTGATGTTATTTATTTCACTTGGTTTTAAACAATGCTAATGTTTTTTATGTTCATCATGTTGAAAAAGTTAGTCACGAGATTCTTTCCCAGTTCTCAATTATGAACTTCCCCATACATCTCCGTATATTGTGTGGATTCAGGGTTTTGGTAAAGGTGCAGTTTCGTCCTTTAGTTTTAATTTTCATGAAAATTTGTCACCTCATGTACTTGTAAACTTACCATTGCACAGAGTAGTCTCAAAATGATGCTTTTTGAAAATAAAATGTTAAACTAAGCAGATATGAAATAGGAAGATTTTTTGGGTGAAATTAGTAAATATATTCAAGATGGTATAAAACATGAGGACTGATAAGTCTAGGAAGCCTTTGTGTTTATTTTCAGTCAGGCACTTTACTAATTGCTGAATTAACTCTGTATGTGGTTAGCATTTAATGATTTGAGAATGAATCACAATTAACTTTCCCCTTCAGATTCATCAATATTTGTTAGTCATTAAAGAATGTAGACGATGCTTTTTTCTTCTTTCTTGAGCCAAAATACTTTATTTTCACATAATATGTCTGTATTTCCCAAACCTTGGGTTTATATAATACTGGTATTTCTGCCAAGGTTATCATGATGATTCTACTAAATATTTCTTTTTATTAGTTTGCAGGCTGAAGTCATCGGTCAGCTTTCTTACTCGACCAGATCGACCAAATCTTGCTTATCAGAAATTAAAAGGCAGGAATCCAGGGGTTATTTTCCTTCCAGGCTTCAATTCAAATATGAATGGTCAGAAAGCAACTGCCCTTGAAGATTTCTGCAAATCTCTAGGTCATGCCTTCATCAGGTACATGCGAAGTATTGTTCTTGAGAAAATGAAACTAATCTCCTGGGTTGGGGGAAGGGTTATTAACACAAATGTGTAAGCTTTGACATTTGAATTGGGATGCTCCCTGTGCTGTATACAAGCTAAGAAGTCTTGCTTCCATTTCCAAACGTAGGATCTTTGTAGAGAGTCTGAGGTAAATCAGGAGAATATATTCTGAAAGTAATTCAGAAAATTCTCTAATTTTCTATAGTCTAGCCAGTGCTATGTGTTACAATCAGGCTATAGGCACAGAAATGAAAAAGGAGGGACCTGGAGTTCTGTTCCTTAAGTTACCACTGTAAGTGCTGTCCTTACCTGCCAAGTCTGATTAAGTTACCCTGTGTATCTGTGCTTTTAGAAGAACATGCCCATGCTTGATGATGCAGTCCTTTAATAGACTAGATTGAATAGTGAGTGTCATAAGTCTTTGTATTTGGGTACAGTGTTTGAAAGAATTTGTACATTTTAAAAATACTTCTAAAATTGAAGTATTTGGTTTTGGGGTTTTTTTGCCTGTGAGGGAAATTTTTTGTCTATTCTTGTAAAATATGTTATTATATCAAATGATAAGAGAATGCTGCATTGCTTGGTTGCACATGTTGTATTTGAACATTTTTTATGTGATTTCTGGTGCTATAGTGTTAAACAGGACCAAGTAAGAAAATACTGACTGCCATGTCTTGTACCCTGCTTAACTTGATTACACAGTAGTGTGTAGTTAGTGTCTGTGTTGCTGTAGACAGTACCATGACTTTCATTTTGATGGTTACTTTTTCAGATTTGATTATACAGGATGTGGAAGTTCAGATGGTAAATTTGAGGAGTGTACAATTGGCAAGTGGAGAAAAGATGTTCTGTCTATACTGGATGAACTTACAGATGGACCACAGGTTATATTTTATTTTTAAATAGAGAATGCTGTTTTCCCCTCGGGGTAGAACATTGACCAAAAATCTGCCATAATAGCTCTGGTCAACAGTAGCTTCTGCTGAGCAACTGCTGCCTGCTCACTTTCAAGCTGAATCATTGAAGAGGTCGTATTCACAGGAACTCTTTTGCAAGCAGGTGGATCACAAAATCATGGAAGCAGGGGTTGGCAGGACCTCCTGGAGCTTGTTTATTAGAATCCCCTGCTCAGATCAGGGCTGTCGTCCCAGAGGGTTTGAGAAAGCCTCATGGTGGAGTTGCAACCTGACAGGGGACAGGGAATTGTTCCAGTGCAGTGCAGTCCTCTTCATAAAAGAGTGTGTCACTGTCCCATGCTGATACATTAATTAAAGGATTTACAGGAAGATTACAAGTCAAGATACTCCATATAATCAAATACCTTTTAAAAAAAAGTTAACAGAATTTGTCTTCTTCAGTTACTTCAGAAATTACTGTGAGAAACTTGGAATCTCCTGCAACCTGGAAATACCTAGTATTGTGTTTAAACCAATTTTGTATTATGAATTGCTTTTGTTTACTTTATCTGCACTGAGCCTTTACCATGTGCATTTATTTTAAGAAGGAGACATAAAAGTATTCATGTGATACTGAATTGTTTCAACTCTCATTTTGTTTACAGTGTTTCAGTCTCAGACAGCAATAACCAGCCATGCCAAACAGAATAATAAATACCAGATCTTGTGGTGCTTACTCAGGCAAAATTTCCACTGGAGGTGACAGCAGTTCTGCCTGGGTAAGGACAGCAGGATTATGCCCAAGGTTTAAAGAGTTAAACCAAGTGAAAACTGATACTTTGTGCAAGAAGAAAAAACTTCATAGCCCTTTCATGTGTAGCACTATATTTTCTTGTCTTTTTAAACTTTTTTTTTTCAGATTCTGGTGGGCTCCAGCATGGGTGGATGGCTGATGCTTCATGCCGCAATAGCACGCCCAGATAAAGTTGCTGCTCTGGTTGGAGTAGCTGTAGCAGCAGACCACCTTGTAACAGCTTTTAAGAGGCTTCCCATTGAGGTAAATGTTGATAGTTGGCTTTTGTGCAGTCTAAAAATCTATCAAACATTTAAGAAATTAATGTTGTGCAAACTGTACTTTTCCTGCAAATTTTCGGGTAAGTTTTCTGTGTTTGTGGTGCAGGTAAGTTGAAAATGTACCTTAATCTAAAAGTCTGCAGAATATTTATAGTATAGTAGTGCTTATAGCAGAAGGCCAGTGTGAGCACTATCCAGAATGTGTTGATATTACTTTGGCATATAGGATGTGAAGTCAGATCCCTGCTGTTAGCACTCCATTAGATTTCAGTGTTGAATATCTTATGTTTGCATTGAAATTGGATCCTTGTGCTTTCAAGGATGGAGAAGTAGCTACTAAAGTAGGCACTGGATGAGTGTGACACAGGTTGTGTGCACAGAAAGGAAATTCTTCAGATTAGAGTGTTTGTAAAGACTATAAGATAGTGGGAACTGCCTTTCTGAGTTTCTTCCTTGATGTTGATAATGCCTAGTCTTCAGAAAAGTAGATCAGGTGTTACATGGCAATAAATAATTTGTGCTTTAGAATAATTAAAATATTTTCCTGATTTATTTGAGTTTTTTTCTGAGGCATTTGGTAGTCTCAGTATTACTATTTAAGACTAAAATAAGAATCTGGAAATACAGTAATTAGATACAGCTATTGTTGCAAAGACTGAAAAGACTGATCACTGGAAAATGTCTTTTCCCTAGGATTTCTCCTTGTTTGAGGCTCAGTGAACTGATTGAAGCCAAGGAGACTTACTGTTCATGGTGGCTATACATCTTTTTTTTTTTTCTGATAGATTCTGGATAAGAAACTTAATTTCATTGGTGAATTTTAACTAAACGATTTGCAGGAGAGGTTTGCAGAGCAGCTTTTGTGACTTGGTAGGGGGTTTGTCTTCTCAGATACTGTGAGGAGAACAGGAATACACCTCTGCTAATGAAAATGAACAAGGTGAAATTTTATGCCCAGGGGAGTTTTACTGCTTTTAGAACAGAAATAAGTTGAGGCACTCTAAAGTACTCCTAACATCTGTATTGTCTATTCTTTACTCTCTTTTTTTATAGGCACAAAAAGAAGTGGAAGAAAAGGGTGAATGGAAGTTTCAAACAAAGCATAATGAGGAAGGATATTACTCCTTGACATACGACTTTATCAGAGAAGCAGAAAATCACTGTGTGCTGAATAGTCCTATTCCTATAACATGTCCCATACGACTTATTCATGGCATGAAGGATGGTGATGTCCCTTGGCAGATCTCTATGCAAGTGGCTGATCGTGTTTTGAGCAAAGACGTGGATGTTATCCTCCGCAAAATTGGCCAGCACCGGATGAGTGACAAGGAGGATACAAAACTCCTTGTCAATACTGTTGATGATTTAATTGACAAGCTGTCAACAGTAGCATAAGCTGCAGAGTAGCATTAGTGCATGAACTCTACACCCGACTCTTTTCCTTGAGTAACAGAAGCCTTGTTCTTACCCAGATGGTGGCAGGCCTGTGCCTATCACAGTAGGAACTGAGCTTTATCTGCTGTTTCCTTACCTCTGTTTCGTAAATACAGGTATTGTATTATTGCTGCATTTGCACACAGTTCAAAATGTGAAGGAGTGCTGCTATTGTGTTCAGAACCTCTCCTTCACCACTTAAATAATTTTTTCCACAAATTTCCTACAATTTTGTACTGAAATGTTGATTAATTTTTGTTACTATTGGCTTGTACAGTAAAGCTTTATTTTCACATCCTTGACACCCTTTAGTATGGACCTTTTGCTGTAGCATCATTGTATCTTATGTCTGAAACCATCTGTGCAAAGCAAAATACAACTGCAGTGTTTACTGAAGTTAGTTACTAGAAATAGCAAGTACCGTGAAGCACAATAAACAGATTTCAGATAAATGGTTATTTTGTTCTTAAGTGCTGTTAAAATTAAAAAGTGGAAGGCACACCCTGATGGTGTGCTTGGGGTACTACATAGGGAAGAATTTAACTTCTAAGAACACAGGGCCTCAAAGCATTAGGAGTTCTCTTATCTGTGCTTATCAGGAGGGTGTATGTCACCTTCTCCAGGCTGCCTGTTTGTAGTAGTTCATTTGTGGGCCTGCTGTCAAGGGAACAATATATAATCTTGGTGTAAACTGAAACTGCATCAATATGGTGAGTTTATAGTCACTTTAAAGTGGGGGGTACAGTGACATAGGGCACCTCTGCCTCTTTCCCATGACTTGAGAACAGTGGATTACCAGGAACAGCATCTTCTGAGTTAGGAATTTGAGCTGCATGAGTGCAAGCCTGGAAACTTGTAAATGGAACCTGATAGTTGGGTAATTCTTGTAGTGTTAATCCACAGAATTTAATAGTAAATGCAAGTATGACTATTACCTGTTTTTTGTCCAAAAATACAGTGCCACTTGAGAGAGAGGAGCTTAGGTGAGAGGCTGGAATTAGTTCATACTGGCCTTAATGTGAAACATCACTCAAAAGCATATAGTCATTTCTGGGTTTAGCATTTTAAGTGGTAAATGGCATCACTACTGTTACCCTAAGAGGCTAAAGCTGCTGGGGGGAAGGTATTTTTAGAGAGTTTGTAATTTTCAGTTTTGGTTGTCTCAGTAGAAGCGTGCTGTATAGGGTTTTGCTGAGGTAGTGGGTTATAATTTAAAAAAAACCCTCACAAACAACTAAAGTAAAAAAGAAAAGAACACAGCAACAACAAAAACTAAATTTTAAAAGAGTGAAGTACACTCACTATTTAGGCTTCAGTACTGCAAAACCCAAGAAGCTGTGATGTAAAAAATTTGTATTCTGGTATGCAAGTAAAAGAAGGTTGCTCTTGTTGAGGTGCAAATTTTCTAATTCAAGTATGCCAATTCCCTAACTCAATTAATCATAGAATCATACAGTGGTTTGGGTTGAATGGACCAAAGATCATCTCGTTCCAAACCTATGGCAGGGATACCTTCCACAGATCACGTTGCTCAGAGCCCTGTCTCGACCTGGCCTTGAACATTTTGAGGGATGGGGCATCCATGAGTTCTCTGGGCAACCTGTGCCAGTGCTTCACCACCCTCACAGTAAAGAATGTTTTTCCTAATTATCTAATGTAAACCTGCTCTCTCAGTTTGAACCTGTTCTCCCCCTTGTTCTGTTACGACATGCCTCTTGTAAGTAGTCTCTATCCACCTTGGAATAATCTAGATTGGGATCATTGTTTGAGGAATTAGAACATTTCACGAAATCTTGTTCCCAAGTATTTCTGGCATAGACTTTTCTTCTGTCTGTATGACTATGCAGTTCACTGCTTAAGCTTTAAAACCTCCTAATGGGTTTCTAACTTTTGAGAAAGTTAATGCAAATTGTATTCCTGGAGTTAGAGCAATGTTCATGTTTATGTACCTGTTAAACAGTTGTCATCTTTTTATGTATTCGTATCACTTGCATCTGAGAAGACCTGAAAAATAGATTTTGGGAGTTTTAAAGATGCAGTCAAAATTATTTCAAAACTTTCTGCCCTAACCCATGACAGGTTTTATCATAATCTGGTTTTGTCACACCTTAGACTGGTTTGGCTCTTAATGGAAGAAGCTGAAACAAGTGGACTGCAGTAATTCCAAAGTAATAAATTTTAATTAATGCCCAGAGTTACCAGTTGTAATACATGTACCTTTTCTTCACACATATTAAACTTACTTCAGTGACTGAAAAGTTTTGAGCTTTCTGTTTTTATAGGGAGTTATACCTTTAAACATTCAGTTTAACTGTAATACTTCAGACAGTAAAAAGGCTTGTGTGCCTGCATAATGTGTAGCTGTGTATTTCTCTTAAATAGTTGCATTGTATATGTGCAAAGCTTCACCTTGGCCTTTATTAAATAATTTGTATTTTACAGGTGAGATCTCTGTTGCCATGCTTTAGAGCAAGATAGCTGGAAGCAAATGTGAAGTGGAGCAGTTGTGTAAACAGTTTTCTGGAGAGGTTTTCTCTTTGCTGGTGCTTTTCTGTGTTGGTGTCCCCCCCTTATTCTGCTGTAATAACATGGGGTGGGAGAAGTCAGTGTTCCAGGGTTGGCACAATTGTTGAGAATACAAACCCGCACCATCAGTTGCTCAAACCACAGCATTACTGAAAACCTAGTCCTAAGAGGAGGGTTGTTTTGCGTGCCACTTGTTTTGTAGTTCTGTTTTCCTTCTCTGCTGGCTAAATGGAGATTAGTGGTAGCATTTACATAACAGGTACCCCCAAAATTTGTTGCATATGGCATAAATGCAAAGGCAGAGATGATACTTCATAGAGACAGTATTCCAGATTGTACTTTGAGATTTGATGAATGCTAGTGTCCTTCTCTCTATGCTCACCATTTGTAAATTCAGTCTGGTTTCCTTAAAGATGAAGAGCTGGCTCTGAGGTAGACCTTACGTAGACAGACTTTTTTCTCTAACTTTCCCGTGGTAGTTCCAGTCGATTTATCTCTGCAAGCATAAGCATTTTCCCTGTGTTCATGCTGGAAATTACCAGAGTTTTGACTGTGGCAACTTGGCAAGTTCAGATGCCTGAAAGAAGGGATAGTGCTAACTAGGGAGATTTACATCCTACCTCTGACTAGATTTGACCTATCAGAAAGTTTTGACAATCTGGAATAATGTGACATTCACATATTATTGTGTCATTCTGAGTTGTTACTGTTTTGTCCCCTGAGCTAATGCCTAGGGCATTGCTTTTTTCTTTACCAGTAGATGCCTACATAGTAATTACTTTCAGTATAAGTCATGTTTCAAAACTAGTATTTCTTTCCTCTGTAGAAATACTGTACTAAACTAGGGTATTACACATTTTGGAAGCTCTGCATGGTGCAAATTTTTGAAAATCCTTTGTAATTAATTCTTATATTCTGTTTTGGGTTTTTTCCCAAGAGATTTGTTGACAAAGTATATTTTGTGAATATATAATGTACATTTCCTCAACAATAAGCTTGATCTGCATGTAATAATCAGTTTCTAAAGCTTATCCAATTTGTTTTCTAATAAACAAGTGCTCTTATATTGAGCTGTACTTATGCAGTTTTAGATACATGCATTTTTATCTTTTTCAATATTCTGCTTGTTTTGTCTCTCCTGTTGTTTGGCTTTGTATTACACACCAGCTGGTTTGGGGTTGGCTTTTTCTTTTAAACTTAATTGGTATTAAGTGACTCATGCAGTTTCAGTTTAGCAAACCTATTTTCTCTTGCATCAACTCTAAATGAGAAAAAGGCAGTGTTCACAAAAAAAGCCTATCTGGGTAGGCCTTAGAATTGCTTCCTGCTGTTTAACTTCTATGTTAATTTTAATTACATGCTCTCTTGTGTGGCATATGAAAAAATGAATGAGACTCACAAGGTGGATGCAAGCAAATCTACTTTATTACTTCACAAGCTTCCGTTTATACCCAGGGTCCTAAATCCTCAGTACAGTTTTGCTTTTAAGTCCCTTTTCAGTTTTCCCTCTATCTCTTTCTCCTTGTTCTTGTCTCCCACGACGTACAAGCAGCGATTTACAGGCAAGGTCAGCGACATTCCTGCACACTGCTATCCTGTTTGGTTTGCATTTCTTCATGTTTCCATCTTTGTGGTCCGTCTTGCAGTCACAGGCAGCTCCCAAGGTTTGTGCTGTTCGTGGATTAACCCTTCACTCCTGGACACGCTGTTACTCAATGAGGCTAAAAGATTTATGGCACCATACTTTTCATAGCAAATTAAAATGTGCTTAGAGAGAAACCTTCAGCCAGTGATTTGTCTGCAGCTGCTCAAGTATCTCCAGTGCTCCAGTCATGCTACAATACAGTTACAACGTCTGCTGAACCAGTGTCTAGATCAGAGTTTCTACATTAGGTTTGTACTTCTCATTTCACTTTGGCCCCTACCCTCTCCTCTGTGGCAGGAAAAAAACCCAGACAAGTGGGAGGAGAAATTGTGTCCTGGGGAATAGTGAGATTTCAACTTCCTTGGTTTTCTAAGTTACTCAGTTATGCTGTTATTAAGAGGTCTACCTTACCATTTCAGGCATTTTTAGTTTTTTAAATGCTGAAAAGTTATGTTAAAGCTAAAGGCTTCCTGGGAAATAGAAGAGAGTTATGTGTTTGACCTGTCTCTGAGATCAGCAGTCTCTGCTTTGAGCTGATAAACAAATTCATTAAGAGGTGTGTGAATGTAAAATTTCATTAAGGCTTGGTGAAAATTCATCAGCTGTGTAAGAAATGCATACAGAAATACCAAAAATCAGTGTGCACTCTCACCCTTCTATGTTTGTTCCTGTGCCCAGCAGGGTCAGGAAAGGTAGAGGAAACTCAGCCATTATGTTAAATAGCAGGCAGTATGTTTAGCATGAGGTTTTAATGCCACTGTCCATGGCACTTTGCTCCTGGCAGATGTTTTCTAGGGGAAGAGATTACTGTTGAGAAAGAGAGGCAGAGATGAAGGACCAAAATGCACTACTCACAGATTTACTGCTTGTTAGTCAGCTTTTATAGCTCAGATTTACTTTGTGACTGTAGCACCTCATCTCTCTTCAATATGTATTTGCCTAGAACAGAAAAACGTTACAGCCTTGGCCACGTAATGCGTAAATCTAAATTACAGGACTTATTGCAGTCTGGTTGTAGGCTTGACCTTGTATTTCTCTTCCGAGTCCTTCGTATGTATGTTATGTGGTCCAGTGCTTCTTTTCCATTAAAGAGAAATGGGCATCCTCCATATGATGCAGTAATTGCAGCTCACAGGTGAGGAATAGATGTGTTCCCAGCCTGCTGCTGTCTCTTGATTTGTGTCTGGCAAGGAGCTTCAGGCAGCTCTGCATTTATATTTGGAAGGAAAAGCAATGACAGCTCCTGAAACTTCCAGTTATTTGGTTCTGAAATTAAAATACATATTTGAAATGTTTTTAGGCTAGCACGTGAAAGGCTGTGTTCTTTTTGGGCCTTCTGACCTGCAACACATTGTGCACTTGCCTCCCACGTGGCAACATGAGAAGGTCACTGCTGCCTGCTGGGGTGGAAGCAGGTGCTCGTGGCAGTGGCAAAGGTCTGCTGAGCAGTAGCACGCTTAGAGAGTGGAGTGGTGCAAGTGGCCTGCCCAGAATTTAGTCTGGGAAAAGCAGTCCCTGAAGGCTGACTAGGATCAGGTCTTGTCCTTACGAGAATCTTTGGGTTTGGGTTTTATTTGGTCAGAACTGGGTATGTTACTGTCATTGCTGTTGCTGCACCTCCCATGTTTTTTTCAGCCAAGGCCTTCAATCACAGTATGTTACCCAACATCTTATCTTCATCATCCTCTGCACTTTTTTAACAACTGTTTTGCCATAGGACAGAGTGCAGCATTCTGAAAAGCACTTTTCGGATGATGGCTGGACTTGGGCTGCAACAGGACACTTTTTTGCCTGCTTCTAGGTAGACTGCTTTCAAGGAGGTTTCTTCATCTTTTTTGTTTACTTATCGCAGCTCACATGAGCTGGGATCTTCTTAGGAGCCTGAGTTTGGGGGTTTTTTGTGACTTCTGATAACATTAAGTAGTTGAGGCCTGGGAACATATTCCTGTACAAACTGAATAAAATCTACACCATCATCAATGATTTTTCAGTTACAGTAATATTACAGGACCTACTGGTTAGCCAGCTTTAATCTCTCTAATGTGTCATGTTGTTTCAGAATCAGTTAGTTCCCTAATCAGCATGTAATGGAGTTGCCAACTCTAATGTATTACAGAGCTTTTAGTAAATTGCATCAACACTATCACTTTAAAAAAATAGTACCATTTCATTGTTTTTCCTGGGGTTGATGGCACAGAAAGCAGGCTTGTGATTTGTTTAGTGGTACTTTGGAAAATATTGGGGGAGGCTGGCATTTTTCCAGTCCTCTGCAGTTTTCCAGTTTTTCAAAGCCTTATTAAAAATTGATATTGATGGCCAAGCTTCCTTTTCAGCTTTCACAGTGTGGAACGGTCCCTCGAGAACAGGCTGCATAGCCAATATCCGTGAAGGGGGAGACCTCTGCTCTGCAGCTTAGGAGAGTTAAATTACTCATCCCTGCCCCCAAATTAGGAAACAGAGTCAGAGGCTGATGCAAAGGTAGGTGACTTTCATGAAATCTTCTTGCCGGTGAGCACTGAACGCCCTGGTGTGACCAGACACAGCCAGACAAGCTGGGGAGCGCCCTTCTAAACAGAACACAGAAAGATCTGCAAGTGCAAAACAAGGCTTGTTCTTTGTGGGAGTGGCCAGAGCCTGTGAAGCTCAGCCCTTAGCGGTCGCTTGAAGAGAAAGGATGTCAAATTCACGTTCTGCCTCTCCGTGTTGCAGCTGCAGCCTGCTCCTTCTCTGGTCTCCAGGCTGGGTTTGCAGCCTTGGTTCCTGCGCATCCGCCGTGCCTTCAACAGCGTGTTCACTGAGACAGAAAGTGCTCAAGTGGTGGCCCTGTCACGTAGCAAGCTCTGAGTTATGTAATCAAGGGTTTCATAGGGGTTTAAAACTACCAGTGCAGAGACGAGAAAGCACTAAATGAAATGCCTGTGGAGGACAACAATGAATTAGGTCATCTATTAAATTTTTCATCTCTTGCGTCTGCTCAAGCCCAGCAGCATCCAAAGCAGTACAAATCTGAAAATTCAGACTCTTAAAATGAGGAAATAATGGATGAAGAGACCATTATGAAACAGATATACAAGGAGCTGTATTCCTTTCCCCCCCTTTCTTTTTTCCTTTCCAAATGCAGCAGAAGGACTTTTTTTGGCAAAACTGGTTGTGTGTCCGTCTCAGGTCTATCAGCCTCCTTGCCCATCAAGCTAAACATGAATCATTTGCCAAAAGCGAACTGTTTCGTATCAGGGTGGATAATACAGCATGAATGAAAGGCATTAGATTAAGTCTTGTGTAACTCAGAAAGAAGCAAAGTGATTTTATTTAGTATAAGATTAAGTCAGACCACAAGAAAAGTCTCAGTTCTTCTCCTCTCACCCTCCACATTGTACAAGTGGTATAATCAACATTGAAACTACTGTACATGGGCATAGCTGCCTTGCTATCACTGGAGGTTAGCTGACTCATACCAGCAGAAAGTAAAATCCTTGCACTTTGTAGTAGGTTTGCTAGTTTTCAGTGATTATCCCTTGTTTTAGTGGTTTGAGTTGTTTGTCAGGACACTGTTGCACTATTTAATAGCCTAATATATAGCAATGATAGGGTGATAATCTTCTACTACCTGCCTTCTCTTCACTTTTCATCCCATTGTTCCCTTGTTGAAACATTTTTATCAGCGCTTGAACAAGGAAAGGAGAAATTATTTTTCACACTCTAAGCCTTTTATCATCGAGATGCAGAACAGGGAGAAAAAGGGTTTGCTTCTGGTTTATGATTAAAAATAGACTAGATTTTTTGTTTCATTTGTTTAACAGAGTGTCTCTATTTGTATTTCTAACTCTGTCACTGGGATGCTTGGTGCAGTTTGGGTTGATGCAGACTAGGAGGAGTAAATCTGAGCCAGTGGGGTGAGCAGCTCAAGGCTGAGGAAAGATGCATGAAAACAGAGCACAGATGGGCGAGATAAACAGGATCCCCGGGCTGTGACTGAGGAGGCAGGTCTCTTTAATGGCTCTTAGCAACGCCCCTGCTCTGACCCTCCTCATATGTGAGGAAAATCAAATCAATACACTGTTCTTCAAACCACGATGCTGCAGCAGCAGCAGGGCATTGTGGCAGCCTTCGTCTCTTAAACTCATCCCTTTTTCAGTGTGCTGATCTCTGGATACCCGTCCTTGCATCTCTGCTGAGGAAGACTCTGACTGCATCTTTAATCGGATTGCTTCAGCTCTCATGTACAACCTTCTTCTTATTAGCAAGTATTAGGTAGGCAATTTTAAAGTGCTTTTGGATTTTCAGGCAGCTGTAACGTTGATCTGACAACCCTATTGTATTCTCTGTAAACATAGCAGAAGCCTTTCTTTAAAACCTACTCTTTCAAATCTTGCTTTTCTTCTTCTGTTTTTATGGTTGGGCAGGGGGGACTGCTGTTTTTTCCTTCCTTTTAAAAAAGATGTTGTAGCTGATTTGTGCTGTTGGAAAAGGATATTCTCTCGTTGATCCTTTCCCTGTTCTGTTGAACAGCTATAACCGGTGCCATACAGTTACACTGTTGATGAACATCTGTTCAACTGTCTAACGTTTAGGGCAGGCTGCTCACTCTTTTAGTCTTTAATTTTCCTGTACATACTTCAAAGGTGTAGATTGAGACTCTGCCCGCTAAGTAAATCCTGCCTTGTTTCCAGAGATGGCTAACAGAGGACCAAGCTATGGCTTAAGCCGAGAAGTTCAGGAAAAGATTGAACAGAAATATGACCCGGAATTAGAGTCTAGGCTGGTGAACTGGATTATTGTACAGTGTGGAGAACAGATAGAGCACCCTCCTCCTGGAAGGCAACATTTTCAGACCTGGTTGATGGATGGAACGGTGAGTGTTTTGTCCATTTACACACTTTCATGTGTTTATGTGTGCAGTGTCCTTGTTTTCTGTCTTTGTCTAGATAAATTGGTCATGGTCAGCACAGAAATATATATGTCCTAGTATCTGATTTATTTCCTTTTGACCAAGAGTCTTAATCTCAGAAGATAAATTATCCTACTAGTGCACTGGGATCCGTACAATATTTATGACTCTTATGAGTCATGCCTGTTATATATAAGTATGACTCATTCCTTCAGCATCTTTTCTCATACAGTTAAATGAGATGTATACTTTTCTCTTTCAGAAATAATCAGTGTTGACAAGGAAAGGCGAAGAGATGTAGCAAATCGGAGGGATAGGAATGTGTCACAACTGTCTTCTTGGCAATAATTCTGTAGCTGAAACATTGGTTTATTGAACAACAGGCAGATGCTGCTGTTTGCAGTGGCTGTAAGACTATGCTAATCGCTGAATCTCTGCCAAAGTGACTTGAACAACATTTCAATTGACATTGCTTATTTTTTGGCTTGGGCATGAGGTTTCTTCTCTGTCAGTTGTTATATAACCTCTACCAGTGATTGCTTTGTTGTTTCTAGCAGCTTAGGATTTATATGGTCAAGCTATTGCCGTGGCTAATGAAAGCTTTAATGCTTTTCTAATATACTTTGATTATTATCAATTCACTTTGTTTTTAACTGAAGAAATTATGTCCCTGACAGAAACTGGCCAAGTCAAAAGCATTTTGCAGCATCATTTCATGTGCAGAAACTGCCTTCTAGTTTGGTGACTGCTTTCTAATTTTGTTTCTGTCTTTATCTCTCAGCTGTTATGCAAGTTAATAAACAGTTTGCATCCAAAGGGAAATGAACCTATTGCAAAGATCTCTGAATCAAAAATGGCTTTCAAGCAGATGGAACAAATATCTCAGTTCTTAAAAGCTGCTGAAATCTATGGAGTAAGAACAACAGATATCTTCCAGACAGTGGATTTATGGGAAGGTAAAAATAATATACTGGAAGTCGGTTTGCAGTCTACGTTTTACTTTGCTTTGATGTGCATTTTGTCTAAGGCATATTCTCTAATGTAATTATCTTTTGTTTCTGTTTGCCTCACCTCATTACCATGTTCTTCCAGTGCTGCATTATCTCCCCTGAGGGATTTATATTACCCTGAGGGCGTAACGGAACCTTTTCAAGCTCCTGTGTTATCCAAAAGCCCATCGTTCTGCTAGAAATCCACAGACCTAGTAAAACAACTGTTCTCTATGCTAATTATTTCAAAGTAGATAACTCCTAATAAGAAATATGGAAAACCCTGATTTTCTGATGACAAAATTTTATTGCCATTTCCAAATTATAAGCAAAGCTTAAATTTGAGCTATAAAATGCATTCCCAGGAGCATATATGTCTCTGTGAAGCTTATGAGGGCTCATTGATAACTAGTGAGAAACAAAACTCACTGCTTAACACCATGTTAGCTGAGCATCTCTCTCCAAGGAGACAGTCTTTTAAGAGAGGTCACTATGGCAACAGCAAAAAAATTCAAGGTGCTCCTGTGGTTTTGCAGTAAGCCCGGTGAAGTCTGTCTCCATCCCATGCTCTAAAGGGAAACTGCTTGTTGTAGTTGCTGAAGAGCTGAGTCATTTGTGCGTTCCTGTGGCTGGTTTTTCCCACTTCTGTGGTGATGCATCCCTTCCTGGTGCTCTAACCAAACACCCTGAATATCCTGCTTCTCTCTGGACAAGGTGATGCAATGCTTTAGCTGAGGGCTCAGAGCAAGGACAGCTGCAGGGTAGTGAAAGGCACATACGAAAGTGTCAAAAATCTTCCATGAGAATGAAACAGGAAAGACGAGAAGAATCCACTGAGAAAGCTTGTCAGCATAGTTTGTGTAGGAGTACACATCAAGAGAAAAAAGTGGGGTCTGTTTTCACAGGAGTTGGGATATGTGGAAGAGATCACTCCTCTGAAGGACAGCTGGAGGAATGAAAGACTAGGGGACTCTTTGTGAATGGGCTAGAGGGAAAGGATATACTGACAGCTGGAGTTGGGATCTGTAATGGTCTCCGAGTGCCAGATTTGCTTGACAGACCTTTGGGCACAAGGGCAGGATTATTTCTTCCAGTTCAGTCATTAGTGTTTCATCCAGTATACCTCTAAATGTCTTAAATGATGAGATTTTCATTTCCTGAAGTAGCACCTTCCCACCCCTCAGCCTAGCAGGCTGTTGAGAGAGAAGCTCCATTTATCTTGTGAGGGATGATAAGGGCTCATATCAGATGTTGTTCTTTGCAGGCTTTTACAACTCATAATGGCTTCCTACTATGCAAAGGAAAATATGGTACATTGATCCTTACTAGGAAAAGGACTTTCTTTGAAGACAAAATGCTCTTAATGATGGTGGCAGTCTCCTAATGTCTCTTCCTTTCACTCATCATGTTTTCTCAATAGATGTAAGGTAAAAAGGTGGTAACTTTCAGAGGACAAGAAGTCAAAACACAACTTACAACTTAGGAGGAAGACATACAAGACTCTTCTTCACTGTTATTTTAAGACTTCCTAAAGCTAATCTGTGTCTCTTCACTTTCTATCCTTCCATCCTTTTCACCGTTCCTGCTGCTCATTTCAGAGCTGATATGAAACAGTGTGTCTGTCCAGCAGTGAGGCAGTGCAAGCTTTTTGTGTCTATCCGTGACTGACCTCTGGCATCTGTGCTGCCTCAGAGCTGAATTGTCCAAACCAGGATACATTAGCTGGGCAGAAAGGACAGCCTCTTTTCACTGTTTCATAATTGCAGCACTTCTACACTTCACACCATTACATCTTTAGAAAGAGACATGCCCATGTATGTTTATAGGGAAAGAAAAACATGTGACTGAAAAACAGCTTTTCCCTGGCACTAATGGTTTTCCGGGAGCTTTTGCTTGGAAATTTTTAGCAATGATTAATGAAAATGTTTTAGGATATAATATGCTGTTGGCTGTGTCAAACTCACTCAGTCCATCTGGTGCATTTTTTCTTCATCCCTGTGGCTTCTTGGTCCAGGGGAAGTATCACCTCTCTTTTGGTCCTTTCTTACATCAATGTACTGTGCTGAGCAGCTTTCCCTGATCCATGCCCAAGAGATTATGATGTTCACTGCCTTTTACAGATACTTCCTTGGTATATTTCCAGTCAGGCAAGAGGCAGCTGCACCACTGAGTATTTGTTCAACCTTTATAAAAAAAACATTTCAGGAATACTATGCAGAGAAATTCTCCATCTTTGTGTTTGAACATCCCCTTTCTGGATCTGGAAAAGAGGTCCTTCCAGACAGGTTTCTCCCAAAGACAAAGTCTTAGCACAAGAAGTAAGCAGAGGCCCCTTCCTCCTTGCACAGGCAGTGCCAGGTTCCTCTGCAAGGCTGTGCTATTCCAAGCACACTGCAGAGGACACTGAGGTGCAGGAGTGTCATCAGTGTGGGTCCCTGCAGAGAGGCTGAAGCTGTGGGCCAGGTGGGAGGCCCACGTGGCTGTCAATAAACAAGTACTGGAGCTGGGGGAAGGCACTGACTACAATTTGCTGCAATACCAGGGCCAAACCTGGCTTCAGAGTATGTGTTTGATCCCTTCTGTCAGGTGGCTGCACTGCAAATTTTAAATTTTTCATGGTGCTTTTTCTTAATGCTGATCATCAAGCCCCTTGTATCCTTTGCTGGAAGAGGGCAAGTGACACAAGACCACTTGGATTTGGGTCTTCTCTTGCCCACAGCACCCCTCATATGCAGCCAGGAGTCTCTGCAAAGCAGAGCCATGGCTGTGGCTTTGTTTTGTCACGTGTCTTTCAGCTCCCACTCACTCAGTTTTTCCCCTGCAGCATCTCCCACTCATCAGTGACAAATAAAGCAGAGCTGAGCACAGAGCGTGGGGGGCTGCCAGATGGCTCTGCAAGGCCGATCATCATATTTCACTGCCTGTCTTTTGTTCCTTTTTCATTTTTTCTTCGCTTGCAGTCATTATTCAGCTGATTCACTTTTAAATCCTTCTCCACATCCCTTTTCATCCCAGTCAGTCACCGCACTCCTTCTTGTATGGGAGGCATCCCAAGGACGTTGTGCGTGGCATCTGTCGCAGCATATGGTGCCTCTGCTGCTCCGGGGAGCTCTGGGTCCCTGCCTCGCGCTGCTCCGTGCGCGCCCGTGGGGGTGTCGGCCCTTCAGCCGCCCTCCTAAGCGAGGGCCCGTCTGATGCAGTTTGCCTTAACAAACACAGCCACATGAGGATCCTGGGTGGCTGACAATTTACGTTCTGAGCAAACGGTCCCCTGCAGACAGGGCTCCTATAAACTGTAGTAGTCTGTGTGGCAGCCACGGTTGGAAGCTGATAGATGTTTTCAGCTTTAGGGTGCCCTCCTCACCTCAGCCGGTGTGTTACAGAGCCCTGGAGTGCATCTGCCTGTAATCAGGGTGATGCACAGCATAAACACAGAGTGTGCACTGCTCGCTTCCCTCTGCCCTCCAGCTCGTCTGCAGTGATGTTCCTTGATACTGGTCCACAGGAGGTATTTCTGAAATCTGTTATCACCATATCTCTGGTATCTCATGTTTTATGAATTGCTTGTTTTCACATGTGGAGCACCAGAATCAGATCTGTTAACTAGATACACTCCTTTAGGAGAGAGGAAGGACTGGAATGGAAAGAGAAGAGGGGAGTCATAGAAACACTTATTGAAGGATTTCATAAGGGAGAAGCAAAAGGCAAATTTCCCATGACTTACCACCTCACACAAATAGAAATACCTGCTGCAACTTATTTCTGTTAGAAGGTTTTCCAAAAGTTAGCATGTCTGGATTGGATAATGAGTTACATAACTTTTATTTGGCTAAAAATGAGACAAGCCCTGAGTTTTTGAACTGAGGAATGAAGTAAGGTAACATAGGGAAATAGTGGAAAAATAGTGGACTGGATGGCAGATACTGAATTTATGAAACTGAATAGCATCACAGCCAGTAGGAAGGATTAGGGAGGTGATTTGATGGTTAATTTGGAAAGGACTGATAGACTTCACAGGAGCTCCCCAGGACTGCTGTGAGCTCTCTTAGTACAGGGATCAGCCTTACTCTGAACAAACTAAGACACAGCACTGTTATTTAACACACTGTCCTCCTTCAGCTGCATTTTACTGAGAATATTACCATTATTTGTACACCAAAGTAATCTCTCCTTAGGAGAAAATTTTGCCAAAGGGATTATATAGTCTTAAAATGGTATGGGGAAAATAACCAAAGGCCTGAAAATCTAGAAATGTCTGAAAAATTAAGTTTTGCTTTAATGCTATGCGTTGTTGACTTTGAGTAAGATTTTGCATGCCAGTACTGTCATTTCAGCAATGGTAAAATAGCATTTATAAAGCTATTAATGGACTTCTTCAGGGGAGCTGAGGGTTTTAGTTAATACATTGGATAAAACTGTTTTTCTGTGCCAAGCTATTTGTTGTGCAAGGATTTCCTATATTAATTTCACTGTCTGGCTTTCTAGGGAAGGACATGGCAGCAGTGCAGAGAACCTTAATGGCTTTAGGCAGTTTGGCAGTCACCAAGGATGACGGCTGCTACAAAGGAGATCCATCCTGGTTCCACAGGTAAAGTCCAGAGCACAGCTGCTCAGAGCTGTCTTCCCTGGGAAGCTGGTAATATCATCTGTCTTTGGACTTAAAGGCTTAAAGGCAATTTGTTGGGAAAGGAAGGGACGAATCTTTCCAAAGTTTCCTTGTAATAGGCTTTTCTCTCTGAAGGCTAGAGAAGGAAAGCAGGATTACGTTTGTCATCAGATTTGCTCTCTGACATTAGATAGCAGGTAGAAAGATTAATGAAGACAAGACTGTTATGGATGTCTGTGAACCCCAATACAGTGACCCCTTTACTGAGCAAACACAAGGCACGAAGTCTCTTTCCTTTTTCCATCAAACCAAAAATGATTTCATTTCCTAGTCTTCTTGTTTTCCTGGGGAGTACCATTTATCTGTGAAGAATTTTCTGTCTTGGCAAAGCTGTTTGTTTGTTCTGAAACTCCATTTGTTTTGGCTAGGGAGGCTGAGAAGGAAGGACAGGAAGAAAAGGAAATCCTCCCACAGTTAGCCCTCCTGCCCCACAGGCATATTATTGACACGAGTTTCTGCCATCCAAAAGTATTTCTTACACAGAAATGTCTAAGGCATGTTAGCAAAAGAGTGCTGACTGCTTGCCTTGTCTTTCTGATGTCTAGGTGAGGCTCAGCAAAAATAAAGCAAACTTCGCTTCCTTTGTCTTAAACTCTGAGCTGGTTAAACTGAATCTAAGTAAGACTTGAATTTTAGGTTACTAAATGCAAACTCCTATGCATTATTTATATGAAATCAGATTACATTAACTTAATACACTGCACAAATAGATTTATATTTATGGAATATAATTAGGTTTAAAATTTATTTCAAATCCAGTTACATGCTTTAATATAAACCAGACATGAAATCACTATGACCCAGACAGGCTTATTTGTTTTATGTAACTAAAACAAAGTCCCACGTGGAAAAATTAATTTGCATCTGGGATCTTAATTGTGGGTGGGAAGAGTTTTCATTGGCATGGATGAAGATGTGATCACCTCCCTTCTCCTCTAGCTGTTTGACCGGCCCGTACTGCTTGGATAGACAATCCATATCTGTGGCAATCCCTGTGAAATACCGTTTTATAGCCCCTGCCTTAAGGAAAGCTGGTGCTACGGCATGTTGCAGGTCAGGAGCTGTTTCCTGAGTGGCTGACCTATCCCTTCAGGCAGACCAAGGCCCCTCGCTGCCACCCTGTGTTCCTCATAATTCAGGGCTTTCAGGCTGATTCTTAATCGCCTTAAGTTAAATTGAGAGACCAATAACAAATGGCACAAGAGTATCCGTGCAGGGATCTACAGTGATTAGGATAATGCCATACTTGAGATAAGCCATTTAACTTTCCACTGCCAGTGTCTCACATACCCAGTCCCACCAGCCTGATCCTCTCTTCCTTGCATGCCCTAACGAGGTTCATGGATCCACAGCTGTTTGTTGTCCTGTGGTTTGGCAAACACAAGCACTGGCATAAAGTTGGCACGGAACGTTAACAGATCTGGTGGGCTCAGTTTGAGGTAAGGGTGATGCCAGGTGATGTCAGACAGGTGAAACACAACTTGACTTAGTGTGAGACATGGAGGGTGAGTAGACTTGCCCTCACCTCTTTTCTTAGTCTCAGTTAAGGCCATTTCCACCCACCCAAAACCAAATCTTGTACATCTGTAAGACCATCATGTGGGGCTTATGAAGGTAAAAATAATAATATATGACCCAAGCTGTATATGTAATCAACTTTCATTAGTATATCCAGCCTTCCCTTTAGTGTCTCGTCTTATTTCTTCTTTGCTGTTCTCATTTTTTTTCACATTTGGTTACTTTCTGACTTTCTGTGGAAGTACGTGTCAACAAAGCTGAAAATTCTAGGAGGAAAGAGAAAAAAACAGTGGAATGCTTTCCTGTTTTTCTAATTAAAATAGAGGCAGACACAGTGAACCTGAGATTCAGCTAGGTAATAGGAGTAGTTCTAAAAACATCCTCTCATGGAGATCCTGGCAGTAGTTTGGTGCTTGTGTAAGTATTCTGAAAAAGAAATTAAGCAGTGGTGAGAGGGGGCCGCTTTCTGAGGCACTGTGGTTCTTCGTGCCTCCCTCTAAAACAGTGAGCTTTCTGGCAAGAGCTGTGGCACCTGGGAGCCCGTGATGGGCCTCTGTAAGCCCTCTTAGTAGTCTACACATTACCACTGAAGATCCATTCTGAAAAATGACTGGTCAGTCCTTGTTTCCTGTGGATCTTTCTCACCGCGCTGCTTTGCTGGGCTTTCATGTGGATGTGGGTTCTTCTCCTGCAATGTACGGAGCATCCTGGGCCTAGCAAAGAGTTTAAGTGCTTTTTTGCACTCGAGCCAGGGTTCTCAGTGCAGTACTGGACCTGACCCTCACAGAGAGGATCATGTTGATGGTTTTCAATCACAGCAGGTACCTAATCTAGTATTCTCATCTAGTGGTGGGGTGGGGAAGAAAAAGGGAACTGAAACTCGATGCCATATTGCAGCGTAACCTGTAACCTGATCACAGGACAAACAGACACAGCAGGGAAAAAAATTGTACCTGCGTGGGAGTAGGTTCTGGGAGATGGAAAGCCTCCCTCAGCCTGGGCTCTGCTGATTCATGTGTCTCATTTTATAGCAACAGACTGATCCTTCTCCCTTGTAAATTACTTGTTTTCCCCACCTTGTATAAATGAAAGATGAATCCAAGATGAACAGTTTCTTGTAAGGCAGCAGACTTTTGTCCTTCTTAACTGAAGGCCACTTTGGCCTTCAGTGCTGTTTTCAAGGAGTAAAAGGCTCCTTTTACGCTCCAACAAAGATTCATTGATCCAATGGGCTTTTGAGACTAGGGACACTGAACAAAAGTGGTCACTATGTTTTGACAGAAGATCAAGGACTGTCATACAGTTAAGACATAGGTGCAAAGTGCAAAGTCTGTTGCTTAGGAGGTGAGAGATCTGGAAATGACAACAGAGCAAATGATCTGTCCTGCGGGCAACCAACATCTGCTCTGCAAAAATGAGCAAGTCCCTTCTGTGACCCATGGTTGCTCCGGGTACACTCAGCTGTTATTTACTTCACTGGGTTGATTTATACCAATTTGTACCGTTGCTCTAGATGGGTATCAACTTGTACTACAGCACAGGTAAGTGTCTCATTGATCAGATCTCATGGACTACAGCTGTTAAGAGCTGTAGTGCTCAACAGAAATTAACCCTATTTTGTGTATGATATACAGCACAACATAAATATTTTACCTGTCATAGCTGCTGGGGAAGTCCCTTGGGGTTCTGGAATAACAGGTGAAGTGACAGTGAGGTGCTGTGGGTTTGACTAGAGTATTTCTTCTAACTGCAGGAAAGCAGTTAGCCCAGCCAGTATGGTCCAGCACATGAGATGGTGCAAATGGCATACAAGGGATTGCATTACAAGGGACATGATCCAATTTCAGATTGCTTTTCCTGATCCTCTGGGCACACACAGAATGATGGTATGAATGTATGTTGCTTTTTCTTGTGTGTGTCTGGACAGGAAAGCACAGCAGAATCGAAGAGGATTTTCAGAAGAGCAGCTTCGTCAGGGACAGAACGTAATAGGCCTTCAGATGGGCAGCAACAAAGGAGCATCACAGTCGGGTATGACAGGCTATGGAATGCCAAGGCAGATTATCTAAAAGCATCTCTGTCTGTGGAGAAAACACTCTTTCTGCAGCATGGTCTGTTAAGGGAAAAAAAAAAAAAAGAAAAAAAAGCTCATTGGTTCCCTTTCTGCCTGGTTTTTAATAGTTAGTGCTCTCTAAGGTTTGGGGTATTTTTGGTTTGGTTTGTTTTCTTTGCAGCTGCAAGAGTTCATCTAGGAACTTGGGTTTTTGTGGTGGTGTGTGTCAGTTCACAGCACGTGCGCACTGCTGCCTCCTACTTTTCACTTCTGAACTATGCAAAGACAATGATTCTGTATTAATTTATTTGCAAAGTGTTATCTTCCATATTTGTCTCACACTGCACTTGTATTTCAACCAGTAACCTCGTTCTTCAATTCAGTGATGATATTGTTTGACTTAAGAATAAAGACAAATTAAAGGCACCTCACAGACTCATTATTTAAAGGAGGTAAAAACAGTTGAAACCAATGACCATATGGTACAGTGCAGAGCAGTTAAATCGTTTTGGTAGTCAGTCTGTCCCATCTCTAATCCAGAGCCCTTCTGAGTGACTACCTGCTATAGTGTTTACAGTCTGTGTTACATGTTCAAGATAGTGTTTGTCTAAAGGCACACTCAACGTATTTTCCTGAAAAGAAGGAAAGATTTCCTATCTGTTGACTCTGATTAATGCAGTCCCAGCCAATTTAGCTCAGATTTCCCTTGACCTAGGGTGCTGGGTCATCTGTAGCCCACAAACTTGTAGATCGAGCTAAAATCAGTTTTACAGGGAAAGCAAAAGCTGTGTGTGAAAACAAAGCAAAATAAGGAATTAATTCACAATTTCCCATTGACAGGCAGACATTTAGCCACTTCCTGGAAAGCATGGCCTCAGCATGCATGATGGTTACTAGTTATCACAGTTATTCCCTTCCTTCTATTCCCTGTGCTTTTGCTGCTGACCATGACAATATGTATGGGATATCTCTTTGGCTGGGTGGGGCCAACTTTCCTGGCTGTGTCCCTTCCCAGTTTCTTGCCCATTCCCAGCTGTGAGGGACAGAATGAGAAAGAGAGAACACTGTGCAGGCAGTTTAGCAGTAGCCACCACTGGTGTGTTATCAACTTCTTTAGTCACCAATCCAAAGCACAGCACCCTACAGGATCCATCCCAGCCAGTCTCAGTACAGCCAGCAGCAGGTGAGTCTCCAAACTCAGGGAATTATTCACTGTGAAAGAACAGTCAGACAGAGGTGAGATCAAGCTTCATCTTGTGATGGTTGATACTTTATCAAACAAAGCATAAAACAAAATGGGTTTTAAATGAAAAGCAAGAAATAGAACAAAAGTACCAGAATGCATCTGACCTGAGAAACACCCACAGTTCAAACTCAATCTGCTGTGCTCACCCATGAAGGGCTGTAAATGTGGCTGGTGGTCCCTTTGGAGACAGTTTGCTGGGGTGTCAGTGGAAGAACTGGCTGACACAGTCACCTGGCCCCCAAAGCTCACCCGGGCGTTCTCGGCGTACCTGACTTGCCAGTCAGCGCAGCTGCCTCGAGTCTGTGCTCCACATACACTTGAGGGGTGCATGTTGTTTTCTCTGAAGGGTTTCTTTGCTGTTAATCCCTGCTGGTTTCACTCACGAAGCCCACTCACTACTTCCCTACAAGCAAGGGGAAAAGGAAACATGATAATTGAACTCTGTGAAATCTTTATTTTTCCCTTTTAATTCATGACAGACTTCCAAGAAGGCCTGAAAATGTAATATGCAGGCAGGTAACAAATGAAGATTGATCTGTTCTGACAGCTCTCTGAGTGCCTACATACATAGATAGGGGTGATTTCTGTCTGGCTTTGAACCCAGTGACACATGCTGACAGCTAGTTGTTTACTAAGTAGCCCTGGGGCCAGCCACACACAGGTTCATGTGGCTTCAAAAATTTCTACCACTGAGTAAACTGAAGGGATGATTCCCCCAGCTCATGCGAAGCTCTATCTTCCCTGTCAGGAGAAGAGAACAACATATTCCCACCTCAGCTAAGCACTGCAGAGAAAGTGATATGAAGGTCATGTTACATTGTTGGGGCTGAGTGGATCTGCAGTAGCTGCCACTGAAAAGGTCCTGCCCCCACTTACACCTCCTCTTACACCTGCCAGGGCATCTTGGCTCCTCCACTGTCCTCCTGTCAAACATGGGCTTTGTGTTTACTACCTGTTCAGAGCTGGTTTTCTGTTAATTAGGCTAATTAGTTCAGCAGAGGAGCAGATGACCACCCCACATGGTGCATCTCAGGTAGGAGCTCACCTTTCAGCTGTGGTAGAGCAGTAGCTCAGTGCAAAGTATAGTACATAACCTCCCCCTGGACATGACATTAGATGTAACATGAAGAGAATAGCAGCTTTTCATACTAAAAGCAAATAAGCTGATTAAGGAAATCTGTGCTGACAGTAAGACAATGTCTGCCACCAGAAATTTCACCTTGGTGAATGTGAACAGCAGCCACCTTCCTCTAGTAGAAACTAGGAAGTCCCAGCCACAGCAGGCAAAACGGTTGGATGGGAGGAGCTGGAAGAACTGCTTTGCAGGTAGGTAAGGGGTCTGAGGGGTCACAGCCTAACCCCTGCCCCACACCACCCCCACGGGGACACAGCCTTCAGGATGTCCCGAAAGTGGTGACCTGGTTCTCCCCTCTCTGGCTGCAGAATTTGCTTTCTGTGTGTCATTTCTGAAAACACTATTTTTCAGTGCTGCATGACAGTTAAGTTTCCAGGGTACATCGCTTTCTCTGTTCCCGATGCCATGCTGTGGCATCACCTGCTCCCCTGTCAAATTTTCTCCCTGATCTTACAGACCTGGGCCAATTCAAGCCCAAGCCATTAGCACAGCTGACTCAGAAGAAGCAGACAGACCTACTGCTCAGAGCAGTGGCAATAAAAGAGGCTACTTAGAGAGAGCACTTGAGCCTGGCTGCTGTCTACAGTCCCTGCCTTTCCTTCTCCATCAGCATCTGGGATTGTGCAATAGGGTATATCCCAGCAGAAGAAAGACCATGGCCCAACGAAATGCTCTTTCACCAGAGCTATGTCCTGTAAATAAATGTGCTTTCCTTAGATTTGGCATTGTAACAGCCTCATTGAAATTATAAAATACATCTTGTGCTTGCACACCGGAAAAAAACCCATTAACCTACTGTATTAGCAAAAACAGATAAGTGCTCCAGGAAAGAAAATCTATACCATGTAGCTGCAGACACAGGACCTGGTTAGTGTGGGAAAAATGGCCAAAAATATTAATTCCCCAGGGTCTTGTTTTTGGCAACCCACCCCAAGATCATAAGATATTGTTTCATTACCTTAATCCATCAAACTAATCTAGCTGTTAATATCTGGCAGTCAATGATGCAAAGTATATTTTATTCTGTAGGTTAACCTTATCCTTCCATATCCCCATATGATTTAGAAATATTAATGTTATTGTTAATTAAATGCTAATACACTCTGGCTTACTAATACTATTCTATTAAAATATCCTTGCTACTAGGTTTACAAATATCTTAAGCCACGAAGTAAATTAACACAGTACCATGCTAGTTGAAACCAAGTTAGCAAAAAACATCATCCCTTCTCTTATATTAACAATAAGCCATTGTAACTTTGCTTCCACTGCATCAAAAGCACTTATGTAGGTCTCACAGAAGGCTAATTAATTTCTGTTACAACCTTCAGCATTGTTACTACTTGAAAGCCTTGATATACATTAGAATAAAGCCATACGGGAGCTTTGAACACTGAGGGCTGTAGTGTGTGTTTGGGGGGAGGAGGAGGTTTGTGTGTTTTCTCTCCCAGCTCTGTAACGTTTAGGGGAGGGTTTCCTCTGCAGATGATGGACAACATTTCACTGAAGGCAGTGGACTCAGTTTGACAGCAAGGACGAGCTAAGATAAGATCCCCCCACACACTGCCTATAATCATGTTTGAAGTTTGGCTGTAGCTTGATCAGCTATCCCAGCATAAAAATAGAATGGAATGGAATGGAATGGAATGGAATGGAATGGAATGGAATAGAAAAGAAAACTATTTATGTGATAAAGTACTTGAAATACAATAATATCATCGCCCTTCAACAGCTGTACCAGAGAAAACCCAATCACAGCAGGCTGGACCAGAAACGCTTTAAACTTTGCCACCCTTGAGCTTCAGTTTGCCATACTTGTAGACAAGTAAATGACTTTTATCTGCCTTTATATAGGTTTTGAGGCCGTGACTTCATTATGGACTAAATAACTTCTTTTTCACATTAAGTTGGTATCTAATGACCTTCTGAAAGGATACTCAACAGCTGTATGAGGGAAGAACTACATATGTGAGTGTGGGATTCAAGTTTATCCCCATGTATAAGGAAAGCAGAAAGAAAATACAGTCAACAGAAAGTCAGTATTAAGTTCAGTCAGTTCAATTAAGCTGGAGTTTGAGGGTTGTCAGGCTAACATAACACAGTGTGTTGTAAATAAAAACTAATGAGGGTGAACGGCAGGAAGAGGCTTTGCTCTTCAGTAAATTAGCACACAGCATCACTTTCTAAGATGCCTCTGCTAAACAGCATCCCCCACACTCAGCAGGGATGAGAGGAGAAGGAAGGTGCTGCTGGCAGCAATGGACACTAGCCCTGTCCCTTTCACCTGGGACCTGCCAGTGTGTGCTGTTCACAGGCCACAATGCATTCAGAACAAGCTGTCTTGTTTTACTGACTTCTTAGGCCAAAACAGAGCCCACCAAGGAGCAAGGATAAGGACTCGGGACGTTAGAATTTCATTTCTATGTCTGTAATTGATTGCGTTTGGCTCTGGGTGTATTGTTCAGATTTGCTAACTCCATTCCTCTAATGGGAGGGTTGATACTGATAGTGATGGTTTGAACAGCTCAGACATTAATAGCATCACTGACATGGCAGTGTTTTCTAACTAGAAATAAGCTTTAAATATGTCAAGAAGGGAAGTGAGCACCATTAGAGGAAAGAAATTCAGCCATTTATTTTAACCTGTTCTGTGACTGCTGTGGTAGGTCCTGAGCAAGGGAATGAGTTGTTACCAAGGCTGCAGATAAGCTGTGTACACAGCATTCCTACCGCTATTTTGTCTTCTATAAACTTTAAAATAAACATAAGAGCTGATATTATTAATGCATGCACAAGCTACTAAGGCAAACAATTTGCAACACTCTAAATTTAAGGCTGTCACCAGACAGGCAGAGGAACAGAAAATTTTGTCTGCATGAGCTTTGTGCACAGTATGCTCTTGACTGGAAATAAACTACTTTCCCCCTCTATCAGGCTTGCTGTCCTGCAGAAAAGGCAGGCAAAAAGACAGCACAAGTGACTACTAGGAAAATATTCAGAGGCAGCCACTACTCCCCACCCTAACAAATCAATGTATTATTTAAACTTTGCCGAGGTTGTTCTTCTGACTTGAATCTCCAAAATAAAACCACTGCAGTTCTGTGACTAAGGTTGAGCAGTACAAAACCATGGGACAAAATGGCAGAGGGGGGAGAAAAAAGAAAAAAAAGTATTATTACCATAGAGGGAAAATTACAGCCTTGGCTAGAAGGAAATTTTTCTGCTTTCACCTGCAGTGTTGTGCTACTGCACAGTGCGTGCAGCTGTGACATTCAAGGGAAGTTATAATGCCAGTCCTTAGATGTAGAAATAGATTTGTCTGTGGTCCTATTGGATTTATAGGGGAAATTAGAGAGGTGACCTTTCTCCCTAATTAAATGCTGCTAAAGGGCTCACTTTGGTATAAATGTTACTCTCTTACTGGGCAGGAGTAAATCCTATGCTCCAGTGAGTCAGTGCTCTGCAGACCACATGGAAGTTTCAACACTTATGTCTAGGTTCAGACGTGATGTTCAGAAATGCAGGAGAGGTCTCTGCTCTGCTATGAGATCTGCAGGCCCAGCTCGCTGGCCAGGGGAGAGGCAGTGGTAGAGGGAAGGATCAGGCAGCCCCAGGCACATGGCTTTTGGAGGCCTGAAACAGCAGGTGTCGAGATGGGCGGGTGGGTGACTGCTGGATACTTCCAAACTGAATTTTAAGAAAGGGTATGCATTGTCATCTTGTCACTGAAGATGTGATGTGTATGAAAGCTTTTTTGTTTGCACAGAAATCAACTAAATGCTCTGTTTCTCTCCTCTCTTGTCAAGGCACATAAAGGCCAGCAAAAATGAACAGGCATTGTTTTTAGGAGCAGGTTTTGCATTAGTGTCATTATGAGTCAACACTTCATTCTAAGGTTCTTCATATTAGCTCCCACACATAATGTAAATTCAAGGGTAACTGCTGCTTCCAGTTCCTTCCAACACACAACCCAAGAGATGTTTTCACCAGGCACTCAAAGGTGCTGGAGGAGTGCTTCCCAACATGGATAGGCCCTAACCCTCCCAGGGCTGTTGAGTACAGCACCTGGTGTCTGTGGGTTTGGCTCTTGGTAAAAGGGGACAAAATCCCTTACTTATCTCTTGGGAAAAGAGTCACATAAATTCAGGTCTGGCTTTAGAGTGCTTGGATACCATGGCAACATTAGTTTCCCAAGGGAATAGAAAAACCTTTTGATTCAAGGAAAAAAATCAATAATTCAGGTGGCAGTTTGGAAGGTGCAAGTGGGATATCAAGGGACTTTGTGCATGTGCCAGGAATGTTCATCATCTCCTGACATCCTTAAAGAGACCTTTTCCCCTAATCTGCCACAACAATTCTGCCAGTGGTTAAAGCAATATTTCTTGAATTCCCCTACCTCAGAAGTATATTTTGGAATATGGGTAAAGGTTGGACTTAATTAAGGGTCTTAATATAAGGGTCTTTTTCAACCTAAATGATTCTATGATTCTATGAGGATGAGCTACAGCTAGGTCCACATTCAAGTAGCAGCTGGGGTAGATTTTACTCCTGAAAAGCAAGAGCTTGAACTGTAGCTAGGTGGATGTGGTTGCTTCATTACATGAAGGAACTGCAGTGAAAGGTTCGAGCCTTGGCTGAGGCGAGAGCAGGTCAGGTAAGCAATATCCAGGCTCGTGTGAGTAAACTGAAGTAAGCTTTGAGGGAGATTTTGCTCTGAGGGAGCCCCTAAAAGGGCTCAGTATTGGCAGGTGCTGCTAGGACCATGGCAAAGCAGCTACTAATCCTTCTTGGTTGTTTGTTGCTAAGTGTGTTTTATTGCTGGATGTTGGTGGAGCCGCTGTTAACCGGGGCCAGGGGGGCCACAGCTGAAAGCGAGCCGTGTGGGCGGCTGCGTGAAGCCTCTGTCTCCTGGGGCCGGGAGCTGCTGGGTCAAAGGACAGCCAGCTCCCCTGGGAGCGCCTCGCAGCTCCGATGTGCTGACTGCCGCCGTGAAGGTCAAGGCAGGGAGTTTTAAGGAACAGACTGCCAGTTTTTAAGTAGTGGGAATTGTTTTTCAAACTCCTGTGCGTTCAGTTTTATTCTTTACCTTTTGTCTTGGAGATCTTCTCTTTAGGTTTTCTTATTGCAATTAAAAGCATGGGCTTCCAAAAGAGATCTGCTGGACTCCTAGTGGGTTTTGTAAGACATTTTCTTGGACTTTGAGGACCTTTGGCTTAAAAACACAAGTCTTCTTTTTGTGCTGTGACACGTTTAATTATGTAAAACTTTCCCCCAGAAGCGTTACCATAATACAAGCTGTTTTATGAGGTGCCAAATACAATGTCTAGAACACAGATGTTTTGGTTTTGGGGGTTTTTTTTGTGTTGGTGGGGAGAGGGTATGCATTACTAAGTCAAGCTTTACTATAATGCTTGAAAAAAGAGGGGTATTATGTGAAAGTGACTGTTGTGGTATATTTCTATGTTTCTACATTTTCTGGATGCGAGACACCTGTAACCCATTGAATCAAAGTGAGTAGAAAAAGGGAATGATTCATTTCCAGTAACTGGCTACTTTTCTTCTTTTTTTTCTTTATTACATCTGTCTTTTTCACTTTCTTTCTATATACTTGGTGTAGGTTGAGAATCAAAAGCAAAATTGGTGTTTACAGCCAGGTTCAGCAGCCTCTGCATTCTGTAAAATGTATCCATTAATGATTAAACAGTTTTTGTGCTGCTTGCTTTTTAAGTGGGAGTTGTGAAATAAAGCAAGCCACAGTACTGCCGTGTCACTGAAGCAGGATGCAGGAGTGAACCTCACTTTGGCAGAATATGTTCTGTATTTAAAATGCCTGTCTCTGTGTAATAGGATGAGTCCCTTAAGAACTACCTTCTGCAGATGCTCTGTGAATTGCACTCCCACTGGAGTCAAGTACATCCAGGCAAATTGGATTATTAGCTGGAGATAAATGGGCCCAGGGAGCACTTAACTGTGGGAGCAGTGATGCTCTTGCCCTTTAGCCAAGTATAAATACTGGCTCTTACAAAAGCAGGAGATATGCAGGAAGGAGGTTTTAGTCCTGAACATTGTCTTCTTTCTTTGAGAGGCTCTGTACTAACTATAATGGGATGAATCATAAACCTTAACATTCATCTAGAAAGAATCTTTAGTTTTGAACACACCAAATTTCAGAAAATGTTACATTTTTTATAGCAATTTTGAAATAAAAGGAATATCTTAGCTTTGTGTTTAGGACAATTTCCTTAATATGACATTGTTAGTTTAATTGTACTATAGCTGTAGCATGTGTGATCAAGGCCAGCAGAGAACAGTTAACATGCTTTAAGCTTCAAAACCTTGCAGGAATGTTTTTAGAGTATCAGAATATGCAGGATGGAAACTGCTGTATTTATTTGTTTGCTTGCAGTGTTATGGTGGTGAGATATGAGCCCCAACTGAGGGTTGTGTGGTCAGTAAAGTCTGCAAGGAGCTGACCTGCAGTGGTCATGGCTGGCCTAGGTGGAGGGTGATGCATATAACACCCTGTAACGGGCAGAAAAAAACTGTGGGGTTTTTGTTTGGTTGATTTTCGGTTGGTTGGTTTTGGGGAGGTTGTTTGTTTGCTTGTTTCAGTGGGTTTTTTGTTTTTTTATTCCTGGACTCCTTGTTTAAATCTGAAAAGGGGAGAGGATATGGTCTGACAGAAAATAAAAACTAAAAGTGAATATTTCTTACCTGCTTCTAGCTTGCATGTTTTATACATGTTATGGGTCTTTAGGAAAAAAAGGCAAATTAGAAAGAAAAATTAATTAGAAAAATAGATGGATTTAAAGCTGTTTTTCCTGAGAGCAGACTTGAAATAACCCATGAAATACAGGGAAAGATAACCATAAAACCCAGGAAAATATGGACAGAATAAAATAAGTTATTGGAAAATGACTACAGTGGAGGGTAACCAGCTGTTCTTTTAGAAAAAAGGACTATCTCCCTCATTGGGGGAAAAGGGAGATGAATGACCTCCACAAATGGAAACACAAACCGGTCATATTTAATGTCATCAACACCACCACTCCTGTTATCACAGGTCACTAGGGGCCTCAAATTGTGGTTGTTTCTTTGGTCAACGTTTGAATAGTCTCAGTTATAGCTCTAATTTAAATCTATATATAGCGAGTGAAGGTGGCAGTCCGTCATCCCGGCTGGCAGCGAGGGAGGGCGGATCTTTGTTCGCATTAGTGGGAAGCCGCTCATAGCGGAGACCGGTAATGCACATTGCTTAAAGAGAACTGGCATTTGCTTGTTTACATGGCTGGCTTAAAATAAGGCTGAATGCACAGCAAAATGCACATGCTCTCTGCAGATCCTCACCTCTGTGCAGGCAGAGCTGCTGCGCTGGCACAAACTGTTCCTGTGGCCAGCAGGAGCTGCTCAAAGAACAAAGGAGAAAAAAGAAAGTGCTCTTACTGAGGTGTTTTTGTTCTGATATAGATGAGTGTCTATCCATCAAAAGGCAACCAGGACCTCTAAAAGAACATTTTTTTTTAATTTAATTTTTAAAAACACTGTTTTGCTCCTTGAAGCGAGGAAAACTTTCTCCAAAAATAGTTCTTTATAGAGCATTATTTATGAGCTGGGTACTTGTAAATACACTTTGTCCTTTGAGATAAAGGATATGGCTATTACCATTTACTTGGTGTTTTATAGAATGAATCATGTTTCCTCCCTTGGGCTTCATTACAAATGCAAAGCACTTCTGAGACTTATCAATGTGTCTGGAAGTTCTTTAAGATCATCATGAGGTGGGCTGCACTGAAAATGCAAGGTATTATGAATACTCATTAAAAAATACAATTTCTAGAACCAATTTAAAACCATAGAAATCATGCACATACAGTCATCTGTCATATCCTGACCTCCCTGTGTCCACCCCCAAAGAAACAGGGAAATTGGAATCTAAATCTAATCTTAAAATTATTTTGAGAGAAAAGTTTGGGAAATGATCAGGTTGACACAAGATCAGAGATTTGATGTCTAGAACAGGATCCCAACAATGTGATGGTTCAGTGTATAATAGTTCTGAAGCAGAAATATTGTCAGCCTTGCATGTCACTTGCAAAACTATGAGCTGAGACACCACGAAGCTGCACAAGATTGTAAGCTGTGTGAGGAGTGGTCCAGGCTGTCCCTGTAGAAGCATAGGCGTTTTTTGTCTTGTTTGTATTGTTATGTGGTCATGGCAGTAAAAAAGGTGGCTCTGCCAGCATCTCAGATGATCCTAAATTAGCTCTCCCCCTGTTCTGACTCATCAGAACATCCATCTCGCCTGTTAAAATAAATCCACTACAAGTCTGGACAGGCAAAAGGTAGCCAGCATGGAAGTGGATATAGGCAGCTCCCTGTGTCTGAAGGTCAAGACGCGCAGACATTCAGCACTACTGTGTTACATGGAGGAAGTGCAGTCTTTGCAGGTTCTGACATTACTGTACACAAAGGATTTAGTGTGGGGATCTTATCCCATGCTTTCCAGACAATAAAGGATACTGAAATTTCGCTGCAGTAGGCAGGTGCAGCTTATGTGACCAGCAGTCCTTACCAGACACTGTACGTGTACGTGTGTTATCAGCTTGCTTGCTGTGATATCCACCTGCTCCTCAAGTACCGATCCATACACAAATCTCAGGTGCCTTGCCGAATCTGTCAAATTGCTGATCAGACTGATTTACCCAATGGTCTTGATTAGCTCCATTTTATCTTTTACAAGGTGATTTGCTCTAATATTGGGAGAGTTGAAGCTTCTTGAAAGAATACGGAGTAGGGCCTGCTTATGGGAAAATACAGTATTTAAATCCCAGGTAAAGCTTTTGCCCAAAAAGCTGGCTCAAGTGGTGCGGCTGTGAGATGTTGACTGATGGAGCTTTATGACATGAGGGTGCTGGAGAAATGTTCACAAGCTCTCTGTTGAGGCTGTATGGAGACCCAACAGCTGGGAAGGGTTTTTTTCTCTCTACTGAACTTCCACATGGCAGACACAAAAGGTGAAAACAAAACCAGATTCCCTCAGCTGTAGTTCAAACTCTGGTAAGGTTTTAGAGGGTTTTTTAGTGATTATACTGTGAATGAAGCAGACAGGGCTGTCACTCCCTCCTGTTAATAGTTCTTTAGTTCTTTCAGTTTCTTCACAGGGCAGTGAATGTGTAAGGACACTGCCATATGCAAACGTGCCCGTATCCAACCCTTGAAGTCCTGCTTCTCTAACCGACATACAGACAGCAGTCTCTGGGTTGCAGAACCTGGAAGCAGGCGGGGAGAAACTGCAGCTTGTGTNCACAAGCTCTCTGTTGAGGCTGTATGGAGACCCAACAGCTGGGAAGGGTTTTTTTCTCTCTACTGAACTTCCACATGGCAGACACAAAAGGTGAAAACAAAACCAGATTCCCTCAGCTGTAGTTCAAACTCTGGTAAGGTTTTAGAGGGTTTTTTAGTGATTATACTGTGAATGAAGCAGACAGGGCTGTCACTCCCTCCTGTTAATAGTTCTTTAGTTCTTTCAGTTTCTTCACAGGGCAGTGAATGTGTAAGGACACTGCCATATGCAAACGTGCCCGTATCCAACCCTTGAAGTCCTGCTTCTCTAACCGACATACAGACAGCAGTCTCTGGGTTGCAGAACCTGGAAGCAGGCGGGGAGAAACTGCAGCTTGTGTGGATCATTGTAACGAGTTTTATATTTAGACTTTCATTTGTTTCCATCAGTCCAGATCCTCTTAACTTCTGCCTGTTATTTCCCTGCACTCAGCCCAAGGGCATGAGCAGATATTCAGGCTGGTGAACAATTCCTAATGAAGATTAGCGTCCCTGCAGCTGAGGTAGAGAAATTGCATGCCAGTACCCAGAGATGTAAAGGTCAGAGGAGGCTGCACTGACCTGGGTAGAATATCAAGAGCATATGTGGAAAAAAAACCCCAAAAACAACTTGAAGAAGGGACTGTGCAATTTGGTGGTCAGTTGTATTCATGGTTAACAGCCCTCACTAATGGTTCATCTTGACTGGTTTGTCTGTGCTTCTGTGTGGTTTATATTTGGAACACCACATTTTCTTAAAGTTATCTATTTGTAGTGCCCTGCCTCTGCTGGGACTTAGGCTATTCTTTGTCTTGATGGGAAGCCTGCCAATAACAGAGCTATGTTATTCAAACACTAAAAATACTTTTGTTTAAACATTTTACCATCAAATTAGGTGGATTAACTTCCTAGTGTCCCTCCCTGACCAGTATGTTTTTTAAGTTCTTGAATTAATCTCTGTAGGTCTTCTGGGTGCTCTGCTTATCAAAATCTTTGGTGGGTGATGGATGACAACAGCAGTGGCAGTCATTTCTACGGATGAAATGCTGAGCTGCCCCATCACTCCTGAACAAAGAAACTGAAACTTGAGATTCACTACACTGAGTGAAACAGCTTGTTAAATACTTGAAAGTGCAAATAATCTAGCTGTTTAATAGTAGGATATTTTGAGTTACTTGCTTTAAAGAAAAAAAAAATCTAATCTACTCCTTATCAGTTTGAAGTTGTATGTGCTTACTGTAGTCTCACTGCCTGGATGATAACATGGAAGGACTGATGGAGTAGAGATAAAAGTATCACAGGTGACATAAATGCTCTCCTGCAGTCTTTTAGGTGAAAGTAATAAAGCCAGAAAAAGCTCTAGGGATTGGGATTTGTTTGGGTTTTTGTTGGTTTTTTTTCTTCTTCTTCCCCTCCCCTCCCCCTCTTTTTTTGGTCTGTCCTCCTACTTAGAAGATGATCAGAGAAATAGAAATAAGGTGAAAGATCAAGACTGAAAGGAAGGGGCATGGGTAATTTTTTGAAAGACAGAGGAGGGAAAATAAAGATTTAAATTTCTTGTGCTGGTTTTCTATCAGGGTATCAGAAATCTTCTCTGCCTAATTGCAAGGAAAATGCAATTGTGCAAAGGCAGAAGAAGTAGATTATACTAGCTTTACATAGGAGAATTTGTTTGTGGGAATCACTGAGGCTAGGCTGGCATAAGGCCTTGGGCACAGTGTTTCCTGGGGAGATAAGCATGAGCAAGATATTTTTGATTTGCTTGCACTAAATGTTAGACTCACTTCAGCTGAGCATCTGTAATGGCAATGGATATGACTGCTAAGAAAGTGAGGGAAGAGAGATGTTTTCCTCTTTGTCTTCCATGATAGGGTTTGATGATAGAGAACAGGGTATCCATTAACCACAGGAGCTTCTGGAGGTCTTAACCTCAAGGACCAATGCTTTTGTACAGCACTGCTTACAAGCTGAAGACATAACCTTATAAATTTCATCTTTGTTCACTTTTAACCAATTAAGGACCAGATCACCAACTGAAGTGTGATTTGCAGGGACAAGCACGGAGACTTTCACCAGTAAAAGTGCTTTGACTTGGCTTGTCAGACCCTGCTCAGGCCTGACCTAGTCAAGCACACGTGACTGAGCATGCTGATAGATGGGAGAGTGCACATCAGCAAATCACCTGAAAAGCTACAAACATTGCTTTTGCTTGGCTGAAGAACTGCCCTGGCTTGGCCTCTGTAACTGGGTCAACCTCATTATTGTAGAAACTCTATTTTTTTAAAATAGTATTTATTTTATTTGAAAGGCAGAATGTTTCATACCACTGTGATTGTCCTAACAAGTCATATTTAATCTAGCAGTATAATTCCATGTATGCTGTGTCAGTATTGCTTGACTTGTTTCTTGCCCTGCCATACGTAGCAGTCCAGTTTCATACAAACAGGAGGGAAATTGAGAGTAAAATTAGCTAGTGGCACCAATGAGCACTGAATAGTGCAAGACCATTAACTGCTGGAATAGCACGGCTTGCTGTCCTTAAAATGCCACAGACTGATAAATGGATGTTGTGTCCAAAAGATGTGCTCACTTAGCCTTCTAAATTTAATTTAAATTGATAGGATGCAAATAACTAAGCTGTTCTCAGCCCATGTTGTTGAGATGAAATGGCTCCATTAGTGCTGCTATGCAAGATGGTCAGCAGCTTCATTTCAGGTGATGTGCTCTGCCAGTGGCAGTTATGTATTGTGTCTGGATCCTTGAAGACAACTCAACTGCCTGTAATTTCCAAGGTGATTTTGTCTGTTGGAAAATGTTTTGTTACATCAGAGACTTCTAGTGCAGAGTCAAGCATTGTCAGCAACCAGAAATGGAGTAAGAACTCAAGAAGAAGAAAAATAAATACAAGCAGTGTGATTCAAAGTTGCATCTCCAGATGACAAAGGTCATGAAAGCAAGCAGCATAGTATTCATTCAGGGGAGAGGGGAAAAGAGGTTCAAAGTTGATACTGAAACATGTATTAGTAGACACTTATTAATAATTTAGTAATCAATTGCCACCCACTTCCATACTTTGAAAAAAAGCCTCACTTCATCTTGCTTACAATTTCAGCTTTCAAAAATTGAAGTAACATCTATTGTGTGCTGATTCTGTCGTCTTTGGTGGAAGAGATGTATCCAAAATGTCCAGGACTTGCCTGTGTGTATGCCGGCCACTAATAGCATTGTAGTTATTAGTACATTCTTATTGAAGGTATAGGTATTTGACCTTAACTATGTTCAAAATTAAGCTGAATAAAAAATTCAGCTGGTTTCTTAGGAACGACAGCCAAAAACTTTTCTTCTTCTGCTGGAAGTAACCTTGGCTGTAATTTGAAGAAATTATTAGAAGGACAAAGTGTGAAATCAGATGGTGTGATTCAGTACCTGATGAAAATTGATTGATTTGAAAATGTTTATGAATGCCTTCTGAAATGTTATTATAAATTGTCACTTAAAATTTTGTTTAGTCTTCACAGACATGTAAAAACCTGTGCTTTACCAGAGTTTTGATTAAAGAAAAAGAGATATATGTAGTGTGCAAGAGAATTCTTTTAGGTAATAAACCCAGGTTGTAGTAGAATAAACTTTGCATTGTGCAGGGACTTGTTTCCCATGATTTCATGCAGCTTATTAGATGCTGCTGGCTGCCAGTTCAACATTCTGCAATACAAGCAAACTCTGTCGCTTTTGATGTTCCATTTGGGAAAAAACGTGATGCTGAGGTTAGTAGCTCTCTGGAGCAGCCTGCTGTGTCAGTGGGCTGATGCTGTCAGGCTGGTTCTGGGCTCCCATCAGTTAAAAGAGCAAGAACTCTCTCTGAACTGAGCATGGAGGCAGCCTTGGTCAGAAGGGAAAGACTTCTATTACACAGAGATGATTTTGTAGATGGTAGGTTTGATAAGATAATTGTCTCTTTTCTGTCTGTACTCAGTGGTGAAAGTGTGATTCATCTCCTCTTTTGAATGCTTCTCTGTCACCATTACGTGTAGATTCAGTCTAGAAAACAAACTTGGATTTACATGCTGAACTTCTACAGTCTGAGACGAGTGAGATGAACCCTACCTTCCCCCAGCACAGCAGTAGGTTTGCGCAGCACAAGACAAGCTTTGCCCCCTAGAATGCTGAATTGCTGGCATCCCAGCTCCTCCAGGATACATCTATGTAATAGAGGCAGACACCTCTGCTGTGGCTTGAGGCTTTTGCAGGGAACTGCTTCACCTTTCCCATAATCAGGGACTCAGTGGACTGGGGGGTGTAGCAGAGTAGTTGAGGGAGTATCCTCGGCCAGGTGTGGGAGGTAGGACACAATCAGTGTGTGGATGGTCATGATTAGATTTATTGCTGGTACAGTATATAAATATTGCCAATGCAGCACGTAAATAACTTTATGATCTATTACAACAGATTATAGTATCTAAAGGGTTATAAAATAATGAGGTTTGGCTAGAAATGTACAGGTTTACAGTCTTTGGCCTTGCAGAATTCACAATTATAAAGCAAGAAAGGACCTATGTAGCTCATTCAGATTTTATTTTTGTGTTTATCAGGATGTTAGCACATTTAGCCATTCATCCAAAAGTGAGTGTTCCCTGTCTTACCTGCTAAAGGAATCCACCCAGAAGCTGCTGGCAGCTTCAGGACATCACTTTGCCCAGATTGCCTGGTCTCCTGTGGCATTTTATACCGTTTTGCAAGACAGTGTGCACCAATGTCAATCCAAACATCACAGCTCCCCCGCCTCTGGAAAGCACTCATTACATGAGCATCCAGACTGTTCCTCCTGCAAATACCCACCTGTTTTTATCTTAGGACAAGCCACACTGCCCATCTAGGGTGGAAAGCGAGACTGGTGTTTGTGTGTGTAGGGGATGATGCACAAAAGACCTGATTAGCTTTCCTTGACTATCTTTTTTTTTTTCTGTCACTCTCACGAAGGGTCACTGATTAGACTGTGAAGCAGCCCCTACCTCCTCTCCTCAGCAGGACCAGGAAATAACATGGGAGGAACAGGAAGGAGGGAAAAATAAAGGTTTCTAATGAAGACAGGTAGATTTGCCAATTATTTTCACAGGCAAAACAGACTCAACTTGCAAATAGAAACAGAACTATTAATGTGGGTAACAGGAAACGGAAAGACAAAGATGGAAAAAACATTGGTCCTCCCTGCTTTCCCAGGCCCATGTCTTCACTTGCTGCTCCTCTACTTACGTATACCCCTCCACCTCCAAATCCCTGGGTAGTGCAGGGGGATGGAGACTTATGGTGTTTATGTGTACAATGCTCTTTTCTGAAATAGCACTTCTGTCAAAGAAACTCCCTGTGCACAGGATACTGGGAGGCTTTGGGGAGTTATGTGAATACTTTAAGAGACCAGAATATTTCCCCAAATTTAAGCATAATTAAATAAAAAAGAAAAAAAAAATAAGGGGGGATTTGGAAGCAATTAAATTCAGTAATATGGAATACATGAATAGATTTTCCTATGCTGCTAAGCTTTAATGCATCCCAGAGTTTAATGTATCTCTTCATATAGTTAAAATACCTTGCAGCTCTAGAACACAGAGCAATGGCTGAGGACATAATTACTGTGCTTCAGGGCATAAGCCAAAGACTACTCCAGATAAGAAATGTTTTAGCTGGCTAATACATGATCTAACTGTAGGATTTTTTGCCTTGTAGTTGAAGTAATTTATTGCTGGTTACATGGGTAGAACATAGATCACACCTGGAGCTCACCTGTTATGAGTTCTGACTACATCTTTTCTGTTCTATACCTCTATTGCATTGCTAATTTTTTTGATTGTTAGTCTAAGTCTTATATCTTCAAAGATAAATTAATAGAAGTGTTATTTTTTAATAAAATTGGTATTTCTCCTGTGACACTTCTGCAGTTGACCCAAGGAAGGCATTGAGATTGTTAATCACTTAAAAGTAAAGGCAGCTCTATATTTAGCATCCATTGAGGAAAGTACTGGTTTACATCCTCTATAAATATTTAATTAACAAAGAAAATAGGATGGAACTGTTATAATACAAGTGACTTCCTGCATCTGATTACAGAAAGGATCTCAGTTTGAAGCCTGATTATATTTTAAAAATATGAAATAAGTTGTCTGGAGCAGTTTATTCTTCACTTACAATAAAATAACCAAATTTGAGTGTTCAACAGGTACATCACAAAATTCTAGAAGAGAGACAAAATGCTCATCTTCATTTGCAGTTATCTGCTGTTTTCAACAGTTAAGCAATTAAGGTGCTTACATTTCATTTCCTAATTTTAGCATGTTTTTGCTCTCATTTTTACATTTTGCTTGCTACTTTTCTTGTTCATGTAATTAATTTTGTGAAATTTTCACAGAATCACAGAATATGCTGAATTGAAAGGGACCCACAAGGATCAGTGATATATAGATTTTAGCACTGTGATTTTGTGTTTTAATATTTCAGTTTTAAAAAGACCATGAAAAGCCTATTTTATCCAGTCTGACTTTGAAGTCTAAAGTTATGTGATAGCAGCCTTCTAACATTTGCAAAGGTGCAATAGGGCAGATGAGATTACAATTGGAAACTCATCAAAGTAAATTGATGCCTCTTTTTGTCCTGGACATTGCAGTTATCTGCCTTCAGCTTCAGAAGTAGAAGAGGTGCCTGAGAAGAGGTACAAGGCTCTTTTTCAGTTCAGACAAATAATAAAATTAATTCTGCTGAAATGGATGAAAAAAATGATCACCCAAAATCTAAACCTGAAGATGAAGTAAGTGTAAGTAGGTGACTTAAATGTTCTTGATTTTATATACTTCTTGACACTATTAGTTCTCTTGTGATTTAATGCTCAGGTGTTAAACAACATCATGGATAGATATGCTATAATTTTCTCTTTCATAGCTCAGTCTGAAAATGTCAGCATGTGCTTTGGGTTGCTAATGATATGTATTTTCAGACAATTGAAATAATGGGCATGTCAGTGTGACAATATGAAAAGCTTATATTGGTGTCATGCAGTGTGTTTTTCCAAAAAGAAGTTAATTTCTAGGTGAGAAAGGCAACATTAAAGTAGGCAAAGTGTTTTGCTTTTCCCTGAGAAGATAGAGAAGGGGATTGTTGCATGAGTGTTAGCTTATGACAAAGAAGTAATTAAATAATTTAGTGTATGGTGATAGTCAAATTGCAACTTTAGCTGGAAACCAATTCTAGAACACAAGAAGTAAGCTGCAGTAGAGAGGAAAACAAAATTGAGAATTATGGTCCTTACTGAGGGAAGGGAGCAAGTTAACTTTGCAGTCGTTTTCCTTACTATAAAATGTTTATTGTAAATCATCAATATTTCCCTATATTATATTAATGTAGCACACAGCATTCAATATTCCTATGAATCCTATGTAACAGAACTTTGTCTTGCAAACTTTGATACATGAACTTAATTTTTGAAAAAATAAGATTAGAATTACAGTAGATCCAATGAAGGCATCAGTTGTTTCAAGTACACACTTAGAGTCCAGTGATGCCAATTTTGAGCAGTTGTTAACGATCCTTGACAGGATCTAATTTTAAATAATAAATCTGTCTGGTTAGGTCAAGAGCTACAAAAAGGAGTGACAAGAGAACTTAAATATAAAATACTATTGTGGGAATATTATTCAAAGAGGCCAAAATTTCAGATGTCAGAACTTGGCATTCATTGTGCTGCCTCAAGCTGGCCTACTGAACACCTGAGTGTATAAGGAACTTGATGTGGCAGTGCAGAGCTTTAGACAAACAAACAGGCAATTTGGTTTTTGTCCTTTAAAAGACACGTACTCAATAAGGTTTTTAAGAATCACAGAGGATGGATAAATTGAATGGAAAACACATAAAACAAGTCCAGTTAATTACCTAGAAGCCATGAGTCTGAAACCTTCCATTTCTGTTTTTAAAGACTTTGAGAAAATTGTAAAGGGTTATACTTAGTCTTTTAGCTCATTATTACTTATTACCAAGTTTTCTTCTCCTCTTCGAACATCCTCCCCTCTGAGGTCAAAGATGGTATCTGTTGAATGTGACTCCAGGACCAGCAGGATGTTTGTGGTGATGTTTCCTATGCTCCCTCTGTGAGGATACACGGAGCTCTCTTCTTGACAGCGTTACTAGTGCAGAATATCAGAGAAACATAGAAAAATTGGTGCTGGTGGAGACTTCAGCAGGTTTTTAATTTTTTTAAAAAACAGATCTAGCAGATCAAAACTGAAAGAGATTTCTTGGGACATTGATCCACTGAAGTTTGAATATTTCCAGGCATGGAGGTTGCCTGACCTCTCTGGGCATGGCTCAGGTGCATGGCCCTTTTGGTAAAATACATTCTTCCCCTTTCCCCAGTCTAGCTGGGATGTCTCCTGCTGCTGTATGTGACTGTTGTGGCTCTTCCTTCACAGTGCTCAGTGAGAAAAGTGTGGCTCTGTCTTCTCCATAACCCACTTTAGACAGGGAAATCTATAATTTGATTTAGTAATTCTCTCTTTTCTTTCTCGTCTCCAGCTGAACAACCCCAAGGCTTTCAACTTTTTGCTGTACATCGTCTCCTCCAGCCCCTTAACTCTGTGATCTTCCCCTGGAATCACCCTGGATTATCAACATCTCTCTTATACTGATAGGCCCCAAACTGGACGCAGATGTGGGTCTTCTACTGTTGGGCAAAAGGAAACAAGCACTTATTGTAGGTTATTTCACAACACCACAAATGGCTGGCAGTTGTGCTTGTCACTTCCTGTGCGTCAAGTTCCATCAGCCCAGCGGTTTTGTAGCCAGTCAGAGCTTTTTGATTTGCATTGCTTAGAGATGATGTAGCTCTGAAAAGGTCCTAGCCCCCAAGTGGCATAAATTCAGCTGTGAGGTGAGGAAGACCCACTTCGAAGATGCCCTTAGAATGAATCAAGCCATGCCAAAGCATGGAAAAAGACCTTTTTGTTTTGGTCTTGATCTTTAAAATGATGAAGCTCAGATTAATTATCCTATATATGAGCTCCTGGGCCAGGTCTTTTTGTCTCAGACTGTTTTGTGTTTCTCAGAAAACTGTGCACTAAAACTCTGGATGTTGATTGCTGACTGGTATTTGTCAACACCTCCAGCCATAGAGAACCCACAGCTTCTGAAGACCACCTCTTGAGAGCTTCCCTTTAATTAGAATCAACATGTTTTTGGAGTTTTTCCTGGATATTCCTTGTTTATGGGACAATATCATCTAACTTATGTTGTAATTGTGATATAAGGAGGAAAGTCAAGGTAGTGTGTGTGTTTCTTGTGGTTTTTGTTTTGTTTGGTTGTTGGTTTTTTGGTTGGTTTTGGGGTTTTTTTCCCAAATTTAATTCTGGTACATTTGAGTATAACAGCTGTGTTCATATCCCGTGCACTTGGGTATTAATGCCCTGAGTGGCCCAGGAGTTTGCCAGCTAACCTCTGCAGAGATGAGACAGTGACTTGGCTTGAGATTGAACCTCTAGCTGATCTCACAACAAAGCTTTTGACTGTGACAGGAGATCCCCTAAGAGATAATTTTATCAAGTGCCAGAGACTTCTCCAGGCAGCAAGTGATAGACATTATTTGTGTGCTTAAATGTGTTGATTATCTTCTGCGGAGGAAACTGCCTGTGGGAGGTGTTGAGTACCAATAGACTTTCCAGAACAGACAAGCTATAGGTACTTTATAGGAAGTGGAAACTGCTTCTGCAAATACAGAAATGGTCCCAGAGTCTTTTGTATCTAGAAGAGATGGTCAGGAGATATTTTGGATCTAGCTTTAGAAAATTTGGGACTAGAGTTCAAAATAAACTGTCAAGGGGCTGAATATCCAGGTGATGACCTTGTGCAGCTCCCCTCTGAACACGACCTGTGCTGTGTTCTCCTGTTCGCTGGAGGTGACTTCTCAGAGGGAGCTAGACATGCAGGAAGAGCCTACCCATAGCCTCTGATCCTCATCCTGAAGGAAGGGGAGACTTTTGTCTGAGAAACAAATTGGTTGAGCCCCCTTGTATGGAGGTAGTTCTGGTCTGAGAAGTAGTTTGGGGCCTTTGGTTTTGGTTTTTGCTTGTTGGTTTTTTGGGGTTTTTTTGTAACATCAGTGTCATTTTGAGCATAAGCTGGGACATGTACATACACCTGTCTCCTGTTTTCTTAGTAGGGAAGTGTTCGTAGTACTGGAACAAGGATGGACTCTTTGAATATCATTCTAACCCCTCCCTCCCACACCACACAAAGGGAGGAATGAATGGCTGAATGCATGTCTGTGTTTGCACCAAACTTGCATAAGTGTCACAAAGATTTGGGTTACGAGACACCTTGTTTGGTTTTGTTACCAAGCTGCTGTTCTGCAGCAGCTGCCCATGTGCACATCTCAGCTGCAAACAGCCCAAGGTAGTTCAGTGTTGTTTAAAGAGGGTTCATTTACTTTACACTGGGGTGTGCACAAGGATAGCATCCATTTATGTGGTTGATGCTGGAGAGCTGTTGAATTTTGAGCTGTTATCCTAGGGGAAATTGTAGTTTTACATCCTCATGCAACAGGGACTAACTGCCTTGTACCTGCAAGAGTCTTGAAGGAAGGTCTTTACTTTCTGACTGGAGTTTTAAACTGCTGGTAGGTTAATTATATCTGTGTACATAATGTATGTGGGAATCTTTGTTGGTCAGTCAATTCCTGCTAGAAATGTTCCACATTTTTTGTTGTCTTTCACCTTATTTTAGGCAGCCAACATTTCAGGCCAAATGGTATCTGCAGAGGACAAGTTGGCAAAGAGGATTCTGGCAAGGAAAAAGCATGGCAAATTGAAGAAAAAAGATAAGTTGCTGTGGAATTTTCAAAACAAAATAATTCTCTTTACCCTCATTCTATTCATTTTAGGAGTTGTAACCTGGACGTTACTGTGGCTCTTCATTGGTGAGTTGCTGAAAGCTCATGCCAACTCTATAGATCATTATCCCCAATAGCACTTTCAGGTCACTTCAGGATCTCACTTGTCCTGAAGGCTGTTTGTAAAATAAACATGGAAATTTTTAAATGGGATCTGAAAAGCTTTTGTGTGTCTTTGCTAAGACTTAAGTAGTCTTAGATGAGCAGGCATAGCTGCTGGCATTAGGAAGTGTGACTTTTAAGTGTTACACAAAACATTTTTATGTGCAAACTGATTGCACAGGTCTGACAGGTTTCTACGAGCTTGATTCCTCAGAAATTTTGCCTTCCACTGTGTTCCTTGGTCTTCTGAAGTTCAGATAAGTCCTTTATTTTTCAGAATAGATTTAAGGAAATAAAAGGGGAATAAAATAAATGTGTGTATAATTGAGCATTAAAAGCTATGTTTTCCTCTTTAGACCCATGATCCTAATACTGCCTAAGATTCCTTAGGGATGCTCCACAATATGAATGCTGATACTGCCTTCATTATGCTGGCTCATTTATGTGATGGCATCTTATCTTGTGTGCAGGGAATAGGTGCTTAATTAACCATAATTTGGTACACATCTAGAAGGGTTTGACTATAAAAGTGTAGTGTTCTTTTGGTAGTTGTTTCCATTGTAAGACCAAATAGATTAATTTGGTTTCCAATTTAATAAAACCCCCTCATTGTTATTGAAAAAAAAAGAAGAGAAAAGGCTAACTGTCTTCTTTGTTTCTTGCAGTTCAGGCAGAAAACAAAGATGCACTGTATTTTGTTGGACTGTTTCGTGTTGCCAACATAGAGTTTCTCCCAGAATATAGGCAGAAAGAGTCAAAGGAATTCCTCTCTATGGCACAGACTGTGCAGCATGTGGTAAGATGGGTGGGCTGCTTGATTAGCAAAAAAGATCAGAGCTGTGAACCAGAGGGTGATGTTTGAGTGCCATCGAGGCTTGCTGTGGTGTTCTTCCACCCTTTTCCTCCCAGAGGATTATGTGCAAAGGGTGGCTATCTGGAGGTATGAAAGGACTGACTGCTTTCAGCTTGTTAATCACAAACTGAGTTTCGAATGGGTATGTTTGGTTTTACATTTTAATAAAAATTTTACATACTTTCTCCCACAAATCATGAGCTATGAATAGAACTCTATGAAAGTCCTTCAAAAATCAATTGCAACTTTTGAAACATTAAACCAATGAAATCTTTTGCATTTAAATTGGTATTTTCTGTTAGTCTTCTGCCTTAAAACATCTATAATTACCCTACAGATCTCAAACACATTTAAATTTACACTTCCTTCTGATACTAGATATTCTAAAGACCATTTTTCTTCCCAAATACGTTGCATCAGTCAAAGCAGAAGTAGAACTCCGAGTCTAAAACTGCTCCACAGTGGGAAGAAAGGGATGGGAATCTTGGTTAAAAGGGAATTTGACTTTAAAGACATCTGGTATAGGGAGCAAATTTACATTAATGCCAAGAACTGCAGTACTGTCCATGTAAGTGTTCAAGAAACTGTATGAAAACTGTTAATGAAAAAGATAATGTCAGCTACAACCAAGAAATTTTTGAATAATGGTTCAATTTTTGTCATGTTGTAATGTGAACTAATGTTCCTGTTTTCCAGCTCTTTCCAAGTCCTGCATATTAATGATGAAAGTGTTTTCAGGCAGCAGCAACAGATAACCAGTGCAGGGCATAACCTTCCCCTGCTCCCCATGGAGCAGCTCTAACCTCCTGTAATCCTTGTCTTGCTCTTGTCCCAGAGCATCTTGCCCTTGTCATACATAGTGGAGAGTGGTGACAGACACAAGGTGTTGAGCTGCCAGTGTCACCACCTCATACTTGAACATTACTTGGAATTTATTTTTTCATCTCTAAACTTTGCCTGAACTCACCAGTGAGTTTTGCATTGCTGAAACTGGGCCTTGTGGCAACCTTATCTATTGACTAAAATTGCTAGTAGGGAAGTGGGGCATTTGGGATTTTGTTTGTTCATCTTGAAACACTTTTGGTTATGGCTGCTGGCCCAGAGACCCCAAGAGGTAGTAAAAGAACCTCCCAAGATAGGTTCTTTTTCCTTTTGATAGTAACAGCAGTACAGAAAGCCTGTTGTATCTTAATCTGGAGAAAGATTGAGCTCCACCCGTTTTACTTAGGCACTTAAAATTATTGTTCACACTTCCTGTTTCAAACCATGACAGGGATTAATGTGGATGTGATTTTTACAGCCTTTGCAATGATCTGTGTCACAGTCCTTTGTGTTTTCACCATTAAGCAGCAGCGTGAGGTCTGAACAGCTTGAGGTACCTGCCACCTTGTGGCTTTGAACAGGAGCGGGAAAGGAAGGTTATTGTCATGCCGGTATTATCACACCCAAACAACAGGGAGAATCAGCAGTTTGCTTTGTCCCAAAGGATGGACAGGGCAGAGACTTTGCTTCTCCATGTGTTTTACACTCTAGGTATTGGAAAGAAATATGTTAGTACTAAGCTGTTGATGAAGAAAATAGACACAAAATGAATAAAAGAGCAAGAAATTCCATAGAAGCATTAGAAAAAGAGCTGTTTAGCTTTCAGGGGGATCAAACACTGGAGTTGTCATCCAGGGAAGATGTGGAGTCTCCATTCTTGAAGGTAATCAACTGGAAATGGCCCTGACCAACGTGGCATACTTGACCCTGCTTTGAGCGGAGGGATTGGACCAGATGTTTTCCAGAGGCTATTTCCTATCTCAGTCTTTCTGTGGAAAAAAGCTCTGATGTGTGCTATTCACTGCACCTTAGTAGCAACACAAAAAATGTTAGGAGTATGTGGACATTTCTTGAAGTCTGGCCTTAAATTTCAGCATCAGAATAGGGAAACTCTGTGTTTGGGATTTTCTGGGTGAAGGATGTGCACCTTCTTCAAAATTCATTTATATGGAAAACGCTTTGCTGTACATGTCAACTGGCCATGGGAGAAGGTTTGCTATTTCCTGGGAGTATTGGACTTGTTATATGTGCATTGAAGATCTGGTCTGCTCATCTCTTCTGCTCTGCCTAGCTTGGTTGATGTATGTCTGGAAATGTGTGTATGTTGCATAACCTTGGTGGAAAAGAGGTTGTTCCCAGCTATACGCTAGGCATATAGCATCTCTAGGTGTGACTGATTTTTCAGAAATACTAAATCTTTATACTTTCTTTCAGATGAACTTGGTCTACACAACTTCTTCTTTCTCTAAATTTTATAAGCAGTCCACTGTCTCAGAAGTCAGGTAAAACTGTAGTTAATGTAATTGCTTTTGTGCTAGGCAGTATATAATGTAATGAGCCCACAAGAGAAGTCTATTTTTAGTGGTTATGATTTAATGTCTTTGCTGTGTACTTGAACTGATAGCAAAATGTGTTTATTGCCTATACCAATCCACTTCACAAAGGTAAGGGCAAACTAAAGTCATATAAGCAGTTCCTTGTGTGCTAGGAATACATTCAAGATGAACAGAAATAATGTCAATAAAGAGGCTTGGTGATAATTTGGCTCATGCAGAAGTTTAACCACTTAAACACGCTGTTAGAGCACAACTCTGTGTTATAAACTAAATCACACGTATTTTTAAAGTTATGTTATTGGAATAACACCATTTTCTACTGAAAGAAGAAAGGAGAAATCTCTATGCAAGTATTCTTACTCTAATATTATATTTGCACTTAATGTTAGAATTTTAGTTATTTCAATCCTCTTGAACAAAAAGCAATTTTGGTTCAGGAAGTGGAGGTTTCTAGGGTATGTTTGATTTAAAGGTCTTTCTCCCCACTAAGGAGGTAAAGATTAGGGTGATCGCACACTGCCTCTAATGTGTTACCTAAATAGTCAAGGAGTCTTTTCTTATACACTGCAGCACACAATGCAGGGTCAGGTGCTTACCAATGCAGAGCTCTTCATTTCTGGAGATGATAATTCTACTATTTCTGTTTTGATCTCTACGAGATAGTCCAGCCCTAATTAATGAGTAGATATTGTGATTTCCATAGATCTCAGAAGTCAGGAGCCCTCAGGAAATCAGCCTACTGAAGATTCCCAATTGGATGTGAAGAGAGTGTTTCAGGGTTTTTTGTTTGATTGGGGTTTGGTTCTTTTTAAGAGGAAGAGATATATTCAGTGAATTAAAAGAAACCAGACAAGGTGGAAATCAGCCATAGACTTCTAAATTTGTACTTCATAAGCTAAGAGTCTAGTCTTCAGAGAACTTCCAGCATGAGGGTAACCCGAGCTCTTTATTTCAGTAACAACAACAATGGAGGCCTTCTTATTCATTTCTGGATCGTATTTGTGGTACCGCAGGCGAAGGGCCAAGTGCTGTGTGAGGATTGTGTGGCTGCCATTTTAAAGGATTCCATCCAGACGAGTGTCGTTAACCGGACCTCGGTAGGAAGTCTTCAGGGCCTTGCAGTAGACATGGACTCCATTGTACTGAGCGGTTAGTACTAGCACATACCCATATCCTTGAGGAAACACTTCATTCAGCAAACATTTTTACCTTGGAGTGGCAAATTCTATAAATAAACTGAAATCTTTATCCTATATCTTTAGCTTCTAATACTAAAATTATAATAGAGAAAAAAGTGAGAAGAAAAATAAAAAAAAACAGATTCAAGGTTAAATCAAGGTACAAAGTGTCCTTGTAAACAGTGATTGCAAAATTTCCTGTAGTTGGAGTACTTATGGTCATAATCAGGAACTGACACCTTGTAGAAAGCTCAGATTTGAGTTAGTCTGATTTTAAAAGTATAAAAAGAAGGTTAAGGTTTCCTATGGATAAAATGGATAAAATTTTATCACCCCTTTATTAAAGATTAAAAAACAGATTATAAACCTGCCCATTTATTAAACAACTCCTGTGCAATTCCTGTCTGGGGAAAAACTAAGAGTGCCTGATTCAAATGTCTGTTTAATGTATTTAGATACAAAATGTTTAATGATTTTCAGTTCTATAGACATTGGACAGAACAACTCTGTCCAACTGAAAGCTGAGACACTTTGTGGCCAAGGGTGAGAAAATGACCTCCTGGGTACCTGTGTCTCAGTCTTCAGTTGAATTTGACTGCTTAATTAACGTACAGTCTCTTACTGCCTCACCTCCAAAGCTGCTGGCAGAATCTGCAGAAATGAAGGGGACTATGGCAGCCCCCCTCATTGCGATAACTGGTTTGTCCTGGGTCTTTAGTGTTAGGACTGAGGTGTGATTGAATTAAACCCTGAATTCTGGATTTCAGGCAAACAAGAGGACTCACCTTTTTTTTTTTTTTTTTTTTTAATTCTATACAGCAGGTCTACGGTCAGATTATTGGTTGACAACAGGAACAGGTAATTCACTGTTTTGGCAGCTTCCTGCAGAGGAGAAGTAGAGAACAAATACTTTAGTTCATGACTTAGACTGTTCAGTGTTAATTTAAGAGGTTTAAATTGAGCCTTGGCATTTTAAGTCTTGACTTACTTAAAGACTGACCAAGAGTCTTGCATATTACAAATACAGAAACTCTTTACCTTTAATCTGCCTGATAAAATTTTTAGATGTACCTGGTGACATATAGGAAATAAACTCAGTTAGTTTTTTGCTACTCATTGTGTTGACCAGCATATTAACCTTTTATAAACTGAACTGTAAGGAATTTAATGTGCTGAACAGCAGCAATCCTTTATCCTCCTTAACTCCCTTTTCTCCAAGGTTAATGATAAATTGTTCTTTTGAATGAATGCCCTAACAGTAATCACCTCAGGCAGTTGAGTTTTGCCAGGGCTGTGGGAGACAGTACTTGTATACCTGCTTGGTTTCTTGTTGTAAACCTCCCTGTAGGGTTCTTTGCCAGTGTGCAAAGCACTGAACAAGCAGTTCAAAAGTACAGCACATTTACTTTCACTAGTATGTGGAGTAGGTACCTAGGAAAAAATGTGCTACTAGGCTGAGCACTGGTATGCTACTCACCTTTGATGTAGGCAGCTGATAAGAATCTGTTGGACCAGCAGTTACCAATCAGCTGAGCAGGTGTTGGCCTCTCTTGCTCCTTGACACAGACTGACTAATCACCTTGAGAAGTTCTACTGTTTCAATTTTTCAAGGGCTTTATAAATTTCTGTGTTCGTATTTTTCTTTTCTGAGACATTTTGTTGCACTTCCATCTGTGTTTTTCAGTTCTTTTATCTTGCAAGGTTTTAGCTTGCACGTTTTTTCAGAATCCAAAAACTTTTGCCAGTGCTGCCAAGTGAAGATCTCCTAATTCTGAGATCCACAGGTGGACTTTGGCTGTGGGCCATGGTGTGCAATGTTTAGATTGCTATCAGCCCATAATTTCTAAAAATTCAAATCAAGTTTGCTACAGTATTCACTTGTTCAAAACCTTTCTTGACTTAAACCGTCAAGCATAATAATATTGATTTTTATCATCTCATTACATGCATTTTATTTCTATAGAAGAATTTTGTGTATTGGTGTTTATTTGAATAGCCCTTTCATATTCCAGAGCAGAGGAATTAGTACAGTTGAAACTTGCGTTTCAATTTTTTCCAGAGTCCAGTTCCTAAAACAGAAGAAATTAAGAGGATAACACAGATATTGATGCTTTTCTAGGACTTCTATGGTGTCTTTCACACAAAGAGGGAAGGATGACCTGCCATATTCTAGATGTTCTTCAGAGACTGTGTATAGTCAACCACAGGTGTCAGCTGGTCTCTGTGGGAAGCACGGAGCTGGGATGCAGTGAAGTTGCTGAGGAACAACAAGATGGACGGCCACAGTAGCTGAGAAAGGGTTATATTGGTGCAATTTCGTTTGTTGGGGCCCTTTAACTGTGTCTGCTCAGAACTGTGGAATATGGTGTGGAGGTGGAAGTGATCGCATAGCAGCATAAAAGGAATGAGCATCGACTGGTTGTATTTTGAGAGCAATGGAGTTACTCCTGGTATGAAGATGCTCCTAGCAGTTGGGTGCAGACACAGAGTGGAATGCAGATTTTTTGAGGAATGGTGTTGGAGAAGGGACTCGTGGAGTTTCAGCTGATGTGAGGTTCATGCATTGCCGTAATATATGGCTGTGCAGGGTTTGCTTGGCTTTATCCAGCTTTGATTTCAAGCTAGCATGCTTGCACTTCTTGTAGTTCCTGAGTTAGCTCTGAATTCTCTGCACCCTGCTCCATATAAGCCGCGAGCTCGTTCCATTCTTAATAAAAATAATGGTAGTCACAAAATTCTAGAGATTATGATCAAAGCTGTCTCTGCTAAGAGTGACTAAATAAGCCCAAATAACTATTAAAAAAAAAAGTTACAGGGAAGAGATAAGAACAAGGAAGAAGGAAGAATAACGACTCAACCAAAGTTTTAAATAGTTATAACTGTAATTCAGTTGAATGGAATGTGACCCTTACAGATTTTCCATAAACATTCATAGCATTAGTTTCAAGACTGTAAATTAGAAGTGGAAGACAGACAAAGCCTGTCACTTCCTGTCCTAAGTAACTACTGCTCAAAAGGTCAACATTTAATTTGAGTCAACAATTGGTAACAAACTGTCACAGTACTCTGGTGTTCCATGATAGTAACTATTTCAGACACTTGTGCTTGTAATAGGCAGAAGTTAATGCAAATATTCACTTTGGATCTTGTTCTCCCTAATTTGCATTCTCCTTCCTTTTCACCTTTCAAAGAGCTATGTTAAGAGTTTTAGCTATGACCAAACAAAAATTCCCTACAATTTTTGCTGTGAACTGCAATATTGAATTGCAGTAAAGACCTCAATATCTTACTTGGAAGTAACAATTGTTTCAGCTTAGTTGGAAAATTGGATGCAAGTAGGTTAATTTTCTGGTTATCCTTGTCTAAATTATGACACAAGTTTTGACTTTTTTAATAAATGTCTTGTAGGGTATGTTGCATAATTTGTATTTCACAGTATTTTCATTTCTAATGGTGATTTCTAATACTGCAAAAACTTTCAAGACTGGATGGGACAAAGTCCTGGTCTGAATTAATTTTGATCCTGCTTTAAGCAAGACGTCGAACAAGAAAAGTCCTAGCATTCCTTCCAAACTGAAGGAATTGGTGAATCTGAATTTTTTGGTAGCACTTCTAGCTCATATCATGATAAAACATTTAGAACTGTGACATTTGAACAATAAAAAAGTTGGAGTGATAGAGATACGTAGCTGCATTTTTGGTTTGGTTTTATTTTATTTATAACAAATATTTTCATGTCTGTAGGGGCAAGTTGATTTATGCCTTGAAAGTAGATTAATATCTCACAGTGAACACTTATTTAAGTAATTTATCCTCTAGAGACTCTGCATAATTTTAACTGCAAATTTGACAAAATGGCACTGCTTTAGTGTAAATACCCTGCAAGAACTGAATTGCAGCACTATTGGCCGTGCTCTGTACTTTTGTGAACAGACGGTTCCTTGACCACAGAGTTGTAACTAAGATGAAAACAGTGAGTGGCACAGAAAGCCAGAGAGGGACTCTTGACAAGGGGAAATGTCTGTAAGCTGAAAAAAGATAGGATTGGGTTTAGGGTAGGAAGAAATTATTTACTGTGGGGGTGGTTGCCCAGAAAAGCTGTAGATGCCCTGTTTTTGGAAGTGTCCAAGGCTGGGTTAGATGGCACTCTGGGCGACCTGGCTGATGGAAGGTATCCACCCTGCCAGCAGGGAGTTTGGAACTAGATAACCTCTTACAACTCAAGCCACTCTATGATCCTATTATTACTTTTTTTTTCCAAGTTAGATATGCTTCATATATTGCTTTAGTTTAACATAGGATTCTTGTTTCAATTTAGGATTTAGGAGTTTTGGAGTGCTTGTGTCCAGTGTTGAAATTGTGATGTTTTCACAGGAACAAATTGTATGTATGAGCTCTATGCTGACCATCTGCACGAGCACTTTCCCCTGGATATGCGAGCTACCTCTGAGGGAACAATCTGCTATTTTAAGCTTATTGCATCTGTGGGCCACCTTATTCGCCTTTCGATAGTATTCCTTCAGATTGAAGCAGATAACTGCATCACTGACTCGCTCACCATTTATGACTCTCTGATGCCAATCAAAGATAAGATACTGTACCGGTGAGTATAAGTTTTTATCGAGAATTAATGGACAACTTTTTTCTGATGACTTGTCATCTGCATTTTTTGGTAGTTTGGTTTTGTTAAAATTACTCTGATCTTCATGTATTACATAACACCTGACAATTTTAAACTTCTTGGAAAAGTTATCTTTCTAATAAAAGAAATGGTAAAATTTTCTTCAAATTTTTCTTTGTTCTTCAACTGTAGTACATCTTCACCTAGCTACAGAACTATGAAAAAATTCACACATTACTGGGCAAAAGTTTCTGTTTCTTATCAGGAAACAGATGCTAACTGAAAGAGAATGCTAAAATTTTCTCGCTTAAGCAAACTCTTCTATATGAAGATTAGTGCTTTTCATATAAAGACTGAAATTCTGAAACTTAGTCTTGTGATTCTTCACTTACTGGCACTCACTAGTTCAGTGCTTTTTTTATCTTCTCTATTTGTTTAGAGAGTTATTAAAATCTAGAGTTAAAGCTGTGATGGGTTGAGGGATGTGAACTCTTTTCTTTTCCTTCTATCTCCTTAATGATCCATTATTCTTGTTTAGGGACTTTTTCTATGAAATTCCTGGTAACTAATTCCATAGGTCTCTCCCAGTCCAAAAGGAAAAGACAGCACCTTTATGAAGTACGCGAAGATCTCAGTGTTTTACCCCTGAAACCCTTTTCTCTGACCTGTCAGTCTATATATAAACCTTGAAAACAGAGCACTGGCTCTTCAGTCCTTTTTGAAAGCTGTCCTCTACTAATCTGCATCACCAATTGACTTGTCTGTGAAACAGCAAATGATGTTCACTTAGGTGTTAGCACCTGTAGAGGACTGAAGATGTCTGCTAGGTAATGCATATGGAAAGTTACTTTTTTTTAAATGAGACTAGTTCATTGACTCAGGTTTTTAATTTCAGAATTGAATAATAATTTTCTTGTCTTTCCCGCTCCCTAAAAAGAAGATAAATCTTGGTCTAATAAATTAAGCTTTCTCTTTCTTCCAGTCTTTCTTTACTAGTGGCTTCATTCATTTTTACTTAGAGTGAAGGCTGAAAGTCATAATCTCACAGCAAATTATTCCATATTCATTTTCATGTTTGCAATTTCTTTTTTGTAAGAATTGATTTCTAGTACTGGGTTTCTAATTGGCTTTGCAACAAGTACTTTTGTGCTTAAAAGCATGGAGATTTTACAAGACTTTTGAAATAGGTAAGATCTGAACGAGTAGAAAACATGCAAAGAATGAGAGTAATATGTTAGGCTGTTTGCTTTTTAACAGATTGTTTATGTATGTGCTCTTCTCTTTCTTCCCCCTCAGAGCTTGTGAACCAGCTGATTCACTGGTGTCACTTGTGTCCACAAATAATCTCATGCTGGTAATGTTTAAGGCAGCACAAGTAAAGGAGCATAAGGAATTTCATGGCTATTTTGAGGCCATTACACAAGAAAGTAGGTTTGTTCTGTGTTTGGAAGTGTTTATTGTATTGTTCCTTCTAAGATCCTGAAGTGCCTGTCACGTTTCTGGCTATGGGTAAAAGACTCGTGTATCTAAGTGCCTGTCTCTCCCCTTCATCTCCTCTGCATCGCTGTGTGCCTTCCTGGTGAGTACTGTGATCTGGGCAGGCTAGCTGGGAAGCAGGCAGGTGGAAGGCCGACATTGGCCCTGAATTCAGCTGGCGAGCACTGCAATGAGCCAGTAGATGGAGCTGTTATTTCAGGTGTAGCACTGGCCTCCCTCCTGCCTCGGGACTCCGGGATCGTGTTAAAGGTGGAAGGAGTTCTGCTTTCAAAAAATGAAATTTCAGTAGCTTTGTCTGCATTTGCTGTCGGTCCCTGCCTCCTGAGGAGCACAAAGGCATCAGTTACGTTTGAGCTTCAAGTCCATCACTTTATTGCTTTAGTCTTTAAGTGGTTAGATCATAATAAAAAAATAGTACAAGGAATATCAAGCTAGTGGCACAAGGAGAAAAATCTAACACAATCCAGTGCAAGGAAATTCATGCTGTTCAAAAAGATGCTGCACACTTTCCATGTTGATGGTAATTAAGCATTAAAACACTGTCATAAAAGCATGTGATAAATTCTCCACGATAAGTAACTTCAAATTCAAGGCTGTGTGGGTTGTGAGTTTGTTTGTTTCTAAAGTTCAGGTCTGGGTTTTCTTTCTTCCTTTCTCTGTGTGTGCATCTTGTTTTTAATGGATACTCTAAATCCGTTGAGCAGTCATACAAGAAAGTTTGGGCTTCCAGGAGGCTGATTTGTTTACTACATTGTCCATTTCTCTTCTAACTGGATGCATTTTAAGACTAGAGATTCCAGTGTATTACTGCAGTGTAGATGTATTGATATGCTTGTTTGCAGAACAGTCTTCAGTGAAATAACAGAGAAAATTTTACCGTGTTTTCTCCTGGCCCTGCAGAGTCCAGCACTCATCCCTGGATCTTTACGTCCCTTATCCTCTGTGTGCTTCATTGGGAAGGGTCTCTTTTTTACAACTCGATTCCAGATAAATATAATTCATAACCTGTCCTGCTCTGCAGTGACAGACTTCTGATAATTTGAATGCCTTACTGAAAATATAGTGAGGTTCGCCAAGTTTTGCCTCTCTTTTTTTTTCCTTAGGGTGTGGAAAAGCAATAGTGACAAAAGAGAAAATTGGCTATGAAGGGAGAATCACAAGTCCCTATTACCCAAGCTATTATCCTCCAAAATGCCTTTGTGCATGGAACTTCCAGGTAACATGATACTTTCTCTCTGTCTGGCACTGTTGTGTATTTTGGCCACACAGAGCTTAAGTAAAGCAGAAGTGATTGAGTTGGCAGTAACCTGCATCCTTACAGATGTGGTAGTTTATAGCAATGGCATTGTGGAATAGCTGGCTGTGCTCAGGTGTTTTGTATCAGTTTGGCTTTTTTTTCTGTTTCTGTGCACTTATTTTTAAGGAAGAGAGCATAGTTCCTAAGCTGTCCTATTATAAATGTGAAGAGCTGAGATAAGTTTTGATGTTTAGCCAGCAGAATTACTTTATAGCAGGGAATGTAAGACTTGACTGCTTTTAACTCCTCTCTTCCCACCCCTAGACATTTGATTGAAAAGTATGTACAAAAAAACTCCTCCAACCTAGTTATTACAGCCACATCTCTGATATATTTTAATATGCCTAAAACATTTAATTTGTTGTCAGTCCTATCAACACAATCCCATAGACTGTTTTTTTCAACTTGGTGTCCTTTTTCTGCATCTTTTCAGGTACTCTCCTGAAAGCAAATTTCTCAAAGTTTACATTGTTTTAAAATAGTTTCATCATGCCTTCTCTGACATGAGTGCTTCCCTACTAGTGCTGCTAAAATATGATCTTTGACTTAGGGTCTGCCCTTCAGTGTTTTCCTCTCTAAAGAATATAGCAGTGGATACGATGAGGTCCACTGTTTACCCATCTTTCTGCTCATGTTACTCATGACTTATTAAGCTAGTGATGCCCACACCGATATAAATTAAGTCCAGTTAGCTGTGACCTGCAGCCTCTTCCTCTTCTAGAATGATAAGGTGATTTTTGAGGGGTTAAATCTAAGGTCTTCAGTTCACCCTGGACTTCTGATAGAAAGATTTCTGGACACTTAACATGGGCAAACCCAAAGATTTATTGCTTAAACGAGTTTCATTTCCCAGTCGTTCAATATTGAAACTACAACTTGATTCCCAAATTATATTTTCTGTAAGAGAGAAGAAGAAAGATTTTCATTTCTGGATTTTTGTGCTGAATCAGCCCTTGTTTTTAAATGAACAGTCTTGTCTTACAAAATACATTCTGTTCCTTTTAACAAAGGAACTTCTAATTAAGTATGAACAGTCATATTGCTGGGTTTAGAAATGTTTTGTAAAATACTAAAGAATGCTTGGCTGAGCAGGTGCTAGCAGAAGACTATAATATTGTGGTAGAAGAAAGTTCTAGCATTACAAAGGTGGCACAAGTATTTTGTGCAATACCTTAACTCTAAAAATCCACTGGGGCTCTGTGTCCTTACACAAGCACATTTGGATGTGTTTGAGTGCTTTGATCTTGATACAAAAGCTGCTTTCTGTGGCCAGTGGCTTTCTGAAGATGAGAAGGCTATTGGCTAGAGGGGGAGAGAGCCTGCAGCTGTGGTGGGAGTGTGCCAACCTTTGCTTTTACCCAAGGCTGAATAGCTGGCAGGTGTCTCAAGGTCTGGCTGGTGAAGCTGGTACAGATCCCTGAGTGTGGCTTTGCCAAGCTCTGTAATTGCTGAAATAAGTTTATAGACTTTTGTGCTCTATGTCCACAAAAGGAAAAAGAAGACTGCTTGCACTGTCTTTCTTGCTCACAACAGACTCCACAGAAGAGCCTTGGTATAGCTCTGAAATTTCATAACTATACCATCAGTGAGAAGAAGATTAAAGGCTGTGAGCGAGGCTGGTGGAAAATTAATGAACGCATGTAAGTACCCTGCAAGGATTATTAATGTAACAGTACCAAACGAAACCTTCTACTCCTGCAGATCACTCAGAGTTTCCACAAGGACAGAAAAAACTCCCTGGGGTATCCTATCATTCTTTCATCTTAGCTGATGATGTAACAGAATCTTTATAAAATATATTTATATCTATTTTTTTCTGTTGAAAACTACCAGAAAGATGAAGACGAGAGAAATTTTGTGTTTTCTGGGGCCATTAAACAAGGTCTGTTTAAAGCTCTTTTAAGTGTAACTTAATTCTATGATTGCTCAAGAGGACAGTGAATCTAATTAACTTCTTGGTGAAAGCCATTGCAATTAGATAATTAGGAATAAAAGAGTAACTGCTTCTGCATTCTAGTCACTGGCTCTTGAAAGATAAACTGCACAGTGACTTTCAAGGTACCATTATTTCTGAAGTATTTTTTATTAAAATATCACTGCTGGTTTTTTAATTAAGATACCACTGCTTTTCCAGTGCATTGTCCTCCCATTCTTTCTTCAACTTTTAAGTCATCTTTCAAATGCTGCTGATGAGGCAGGGCTAGATTTAAAACATAGGATTTTTTTTTTATTTTTCATTTGTTCAAATGGAAACCTCAGATTAGTCTTGAAACTGAGTTTCTGAACTCACCCTGAAACTAAGAAAAGTCGATTAGGTCCTTAAGAGTGCAACTGAAAGAATAGAGAGAGTTTTTTCTCACCTCTGTAATTCTTTGATACCATGTTGTATATACATAAGGAAAATTCAGTTTCAAGTTCCTACAATTGTGCCTTGATGGGAATTGGTTGCTGGACTAGATGAGCACATGAAAACATCAGTTAAAACACACTGCACTGAGAGTGTTTGTGGGGTTTTTTGGTGTTCTTTTTATGACAGGATTGGAAAGATTTGTGATATTTGGAATGGCTGAGATAAAAATCAAATAAAGGCAAAATCTGGAGGAAAAAGTGATAATGGGTTCATATTGAAACATTCTCTGAAAGGGAATCCCGAAAGAATCTGAAAGAGCAGCTTTTCAATAAGTCTACCAATTATGCATTCCACAGAATCAAATATCAGAGTATGATCCTCAGAAGTGCACTTAGGGTGACTTTTGAAGTACTGCACAAGAACGCACGCTTCTGATTTCTCTTGCAAGTTGCAGGTGATAAAAGTAGACCAAGACAAGCTTTGCTTCGGAAGTGTCTTTTTCACTAAAAATAAGGCTTTTGAACTTCCAATTTTATGTTCTGTATTTACTTCTGAAGGGGAAAAATTATGACTTAAAGAATGAAACATTGTGACACTTTCTTCCCCCCCAGTTTTAATGGTTAATAAAGTGGGGGGGCAGGGGGGAACCCCACCTTTCAGCTTCTGGCAGTTGCAGTTTATGGGATGTATATTCTCTTGTGTAAAAATGGTAAAGAAGCTTCAGGATACTGATATTGGTAAAGACTGCAACCAAGAATGTGGTGCAGATAAGGTTCCTTTAAACCTCTAGGGACAGCTTTATCTAACCAGAGGCACTGAACACAACCATGCAGTTGTTCCTCGTCTTTCTTCCAGTGACATACCATGTCAAAGAAGTTACAGCTGATGAACTGCTTTAGCTGAAATTCTCAGAGGCAGGAATACCTAGGAGTCTCTGTGAGCAGACCATTAGAGGTTTATGTGAACACAGAGGCTGACAGTGCTTTATTTTTCCTAAAACCATTAGTGCAACATCTTGCTCTTTCTGCCACTGGATGCATGTCTCTGCTCATCTTCTGAAAAAGTATCCCATTGCCTTCTTTAATATATGGGACAGGATCCCCTTAATTAATTTATCTTGTAGCAGTGGCACAGAGTTACAGAAGGTGCCTTGCAACTTCTATTTCCCTAGACCTGGAGATATGGCTGGTAAAACACCAGCAGAAGGCTCCTGAGGACCTATAGCTTTGTCTTACAAACCCCATGAGCATATGGCATTCCTCACTGTGTATAGGAGATGGCTCCCTCAATTTACCTGTTTCAGCTCTTCCACAGATTGGCAGGAATTTCCTCTACTTCTGGTGAGATGAGTTTTATTTAGCTGAGAAGGGGTCAATGCAGCCTGTAACTTTTTTTTTTTTTTAAGTGGTGATAAAGTTTGTTGGAATGATGATGTCTAAGTCATTGACAGAAGGAGAAGTGTAGAAAATGTGGGCTAATTGAGGGGCATCAAATGGTTAGGTGGCATTCTGCTATGCACTTTGACAGACTGTTTTAGGTTGGGAGCATTGTGATAACAGATACTAAAATTAGTGACAATTAAACTTGCTGTTGTAGGAAGTCTTCAGTCTTTATACTGATAGATTTCATGGGTGGGGTTTTTTGGAGATTTTTTTTGTGATTTTTGTTGTTGTTGTTTGAGGCGATTTTTTATTTGTTTCTTTGTTTGGGACTTTTTTTACAATTAATTCTCTCATAGTAGAAAGCTGTAAAATTAGCTGGGTTTTTTGCATCTACTTTTAGGATGTCTAAGAGGAGTCTTATTTTTTTAAATTCTCTTACTTTATTTTTTTGCATGGCTGGAACAGAATCTCCTAGATCTGTTCACAGCATGTTTCATTTCTGTAGGATGAAATAAAGCACGCATGGAAACATGAATTAGCGTGTCCATTCCCTGTGGCACGCTTCACTGGGATGCACAGGACACTGAGGCAACACCTATTCACATGGAAATCACTGACCAATTTTTCTGTATTCATTGTCATAAAGAGTAGTCATGGTGTAATGCTTGGTGTGGCCAAAATACATGAGGAAAATATTTACCTTTGAGTAATAGTCCAGTAGTCCATTCCACAATACAACAATCCATTTTCATGTTCTTTGTGTTCATTCTATTGTCAGCGTGTGACCTTGTACTGCTGTCAAATGAGTATGTGTGCCAAGTGTGGTAAAAATCAATACAGCTGCTTCTACTTTTAAATCTATTTAAGATTCATAAGTACTTTATTTTGGCAGGAATCTTAAAGCCAGATGTTTTTCTCCTAAGTGTTGCATTTTGGAGGTGTTTTTGTTGAAGAGGAGAGGGTCTTTATTTCCACTTCTAGAGCAACCTGTACTGTCATTGTTCACTGGTTTACTACAATTAAAACTGTCTCCAATTTTTAAATAATGATCCAGCAAGATTTCCCTTGTCAAAGAGGCTTTGGTTGGTTTTTAGGTTTGGGATTGCTGTGTTTGCTTGTTTTTGTCTGTCTGTGGCTGTTTTGTTGTTCCCCCTGCTCCTGCAACAGGTTGGCATATTTGATGAAAGGAACATTAGAAATTCATTAACAATGGATGGATTAAAGGTTAGCTGGCATCAGGGAGCATTTAGGTTTATCTGAATCAAATGGGACCTAGGCAGAAGTCCAAGAAACCTCTTTGCCAAAATAGCAACTTGTAGTAAATGTGCACCCCAGGTATTATTTTTAAAACTATTTATTTGAAGGTGTGACATTCAAAAGTAAATCTCCCAGGATGTTAGTGGTGGATGAAGGCTGGGTGACTATCTAGAAATATTTTTGGGTTTGGTTCTTAATTAAAGTACGGCAGCTGACTGTATTGCTGAATTTCAGTGGTGTTGACATTTAAATTGTATGTAAGGCAATTTTCCTGTGAAGGCTGCTCTAGAACTCCCCTGAACACTTTCAGGTACTGTGGTTACTATGTTGATCACCAAACAGTCTTCCACATTACGAGTTCTGCTGTCAGCGTGGAGCTCCAGTGCAGTTCGAAGGTCTCCGAGAAGCCCCTGCTGGTGGAGTATGGCAGCTATAATATCAGCCAGCGTAAGATGGATCTTCTTTTTTCAACCCTTCTTTGCATTTCAGACCACTGAAGTAGTGTTTTTTGAGTCCAGTAGGACTTAATTAAGTTGATGCAGGAAATTACCTGTTGGGTTTCAGTTAATTTTCTTTTCTAATCTTGCTAAAACAGATGATTAGCAAAGAAAGAACTTTCTCTAGCTCATTAAGGCTGTGCATCTAAGGTTTGTGGTCATGTGCAGCATGCTCTGGCTTCCTGTATGCACACTGTCTTCTGCACAGTCCTCAAAGCTTCCTGCATGGCTATGGCCATGGTGCAGTCAACTGAAGTTTGCCTTTCTTGTTTGTTTTCAATGTTTCTATTACTACAAAGCCTTCCAGGTGATGAATAGAGAGTACCAAATAGCCAACTACTTATTTCAGTGTTTACCTGTATTTGTATACATTGTGTGCAAATATGAAATCTGAGCTGAAAAAACAGCTCAAAAAGTTGATAAGCACTGAGACCTGGTGTTTTTTCTGGTCCTGAAACAGAAAACTTGTTTACTGCTACTTTTTCACCTGTGTTAATCTTACGTATTTATGTTAACGTGGTAGAGAAGCAATGGTTTCAAGACATAGATACTTGTAAATCACATTAGAGCAATTTTATTCATTGAATATATACAGAACATGTAAAAAGAGGGTGACTTGCTTATTTTACTTTATAAGGCAGAATTATGAATTATGTAGTTCATACATTGCCTCAATGCAGGTTATTTACCAAAGTTGCAGTGCTGCAAATTTTGGTTATTGGAAGTGAGACTATACTTAAAAAGAAGGTGACATTCTAAGCAGTCACTGCTTAGATTTGGTCCAGCCCTAGAGAGCCTTGGTACTTATTTCCAGGATAGCTGAATTGGAACTTAAGAGATTTTTTTCCTCTTCTTTAAATCCCAGTTGACAACATTTGAATTCAATTTAAGTGCTGGCAATGTGTACAGACTATTTAATTTAGATCAACTTTATCATTCTTTGGAGCAGCTTACTGTCAGTAAATTGATACCATCTGGCAATATTTGTGAAGAGGAAATTTTGAAGTTTGGTTGGTTTACTGTTTCGATTTTTCTTTTTTTTTTTTTTTACCTGCAGCATGTCCACCTGGACATTTCAAATGTTCAACTGGCTTATGCATCCAGAAGACGCAGCGCTGTGATGGCATAAACAACTGCTTCGACGAAAGCGATGAACTCTTTTGTGGTTTGTATACACTTACTAGAGATCTGGCCTGGAAAACCCAATGAATGTCTAGTCTTAGAAGGCAGCTGAAACAACATGAAATTCTTTAGTGAGGATAACAAAAGATGTTTTCCTTTTTATGTCTGGGTACAGACTACATCAGTCTCTTGAGTGCTTAATTTCTAGTTAATTGGCAAGGAACAAAACCAAGAATTAAGAAGCTATGGCACTGGAGAGTGCAAGCAACTAATTTAGCTGTGCAAAAATAGCTGTAATAGGCTGTGTTTTAGTTTTTCTTCATGTGATAAATGCTGGCAATTATTAAAAGGGATCCATTCCATTTTGAGATGTCTTATCAGGGAATGACAAAAGGGAGTGCATACAGTAGATGGGAGTGATACTAAATTTCCAAGGTGCAAGATGGTTAGATCTTGGGGCACCCCACCTGAGGAGGTCACTGAACTCCTTTCTGCTATATTTTCTCCATGCATGATGTGGCACTCATGCCCATCCTTGTGCTGTGAAGGGATGAATGTGGCACCCAGATGCAGTCAGAAGGGTAGTGTTAGCATTTACAAGCATGCTTCTGCACCTGATTTGGCTTCTGTTTTTAAAGTTGTCCCTGAGTGGAACTGTAACTCCAGCTTCGCAATACAGGATAACTGGTTTGCCTGCAATGGAGTAAGTGATTGTGAGAATGGAAAAGATGAGCAGAACTGCACCCAGAGTAAGGCTGCTCTCCTGAATAACTTTTTTTCTCTTTCTTATCATCTATCTACTCCTGACTTGAGTCCTGGATGCTGCATTCAAAGGGTTAAGACACAAATCTCACTCAGGCAATACAAATCTGTTCAATTTTTTGAAATGCTTAAAAACAAGTCATTGATTTAAAACTATTTCTTTTTAATAAGATCATGAACATCTGTTCCTGCAAAATACTGGCAGAAGAGTTAAGTACTTCAGGTGCAGGATGGGGATCTAGGGATTTAAAGATTGAATCTCAGATTTTATCTCTTTACAGCATAATATGTGCAAATTAATTCCTGGATATGTTTTACCATCTGTAAAATGACTATAAAATGATAGTTTCTCTGAAGCATTTAGCAGGGTTATAAGGTTAATGTGTTTAAAATGCTATGAAAATTACAAGTTCAGTATTAGGCAAATGAAAGTTTTGAATCAGAGCTTTCTTGAACTTTTTAGAATACGTGGACACCATGACATGAAAGGGAGCACAACTGGGAAGTGCTGCAAGTGGCTTTTTAAAAGAAAACGTTTTTGACCCTTCTGGCAAGACAGTCTGTGTAAATGGTTACAGGATACTTTTGTGTGTAGGAAAATAGTTTGGGTTTGAGTGGCCTCATTTATTGCGAGCCACAGGGAAATAGGAAAATGGAAAGGTTGGGGCAGTTTTAGTGAATAGGGTTGATAAGACTGCTTTCACTACAATCTTTCATTTCATATTTCATACTGAAATATAAAGGACAGCTTTTTTCTAAACTACTGGATATTTTCTCTTGCTAGCCTAACACTTTTGATCTAAATTTTTGCTACTATATCCGTGTTCATTAATGCTGTGAGAAAGTATGGGAGGAAGTCTTTGTACAGACTTGGCCAAGTAGATGCACACCTGAGTCCAGATGCAGTTCTATTTGAAGAGGTTATTCTACTTAGAGGTTGGTTTAAGCCATCCCAACCAATGTGATTTTTTGTCATGTTACCTCCTATCTATTTATACATGTTTTAATAAATATACATCTTCTATCTGTGCAGATATGTCTTCATGTGTTAAACTGACCCAATATTTGTTGTTTTGGGGCTTTTTTTCCCCCACAACTCTTTCAGGTGTTCCTTGCACCAACCACACATTTAAGTGCAGGAATAATGTTTGCATTAGGAAACAATATGCAAAATGTGATGGGACTGTGGACTGTGTTGATGGAAGTGATGAAAGCAGCTGCAGTAAGTTCCTCTCAAATATTCATCTTTCTGAACTTGGAACTTTTTACACAATAAAGACCTTTATTTCTTCCTGTTTTGGAGCAAGTACAAGTCATGCTGCAGGTACTGAATTTTTATTGCATTCTCTCTGTGACAGTGGGGTAATGATCAGCTGTCAGTGTACTTCAGGTCTGGTTGCAGAATTTGCTAAGTTCTTGTGGAAGGATGAGCTTGCAGTTATGGGGAGCCTGAGACAGCTGTCGCGGTTATTGCTGCCATGTTAAGGATTAGGGCAGCAGGGTTAATTGCAGAGTGAGATTGATGAGGTGGCCCTTCTGTTGCCTGTGGCACTGTCTGGTACTTTGAAGTAAGACTGTATTTGGACTTCAGGAGGGACACAGCTGCAATGAGAGAAAACCCACAAACTTTTCACTTCTCTGACTCTCAGGTGGTGAAGACACCAATATTTTATAGTAGCAAGCTACATTCTAGTCTCAAATCTTCCTAAAGTAACCTCTGTACAACCTTGTCAGTTTGTTTTGCTGTAAAGCAAATAGATATTTGTTATTGCAGTAGCAATAAAAGTGGGCTTAGGATTAGTTGCTTAAACTGAATGTTCCTGTGTATTTGAGATACATAACATGGACATGTTAGAACAAGTCCAAAGGAGGTCCATGAAGATGATGTGAGGGCTGGAGAACCTCTCCTATGAAGACAGGCTGAGAGAGCTAGATGTTCAGCCTGGAGTAGAAAAGACTTTAGGAAGACCTTTTAGCACCTTCCAGTACCTAAAGGGGGCCTACAAGAGAGCTGGAGAGGGATTTTTCACTAGGGCATGTAATGATAGGACAAGGAGAAATCGCCTTATAATAAAACAGCACAGATTTAGATTAGATATAAGAAAGAAATTCTCCCCTGTGAGAGTGTTGAGGCACTGGAACAGGTTGACCAGAGAGCTGTGGATGCCCCACCCCCGGAAGTGTTCAGGGCCAGCCTGGATAGTGTCCTGAGCAGCTTGGTCTAGTGCAAGGTGTCCCTGCCCGTGGCAGAGGGGTTGGGACTAGATGATCTTTAAGGTACCTTCCAACACAAATCATTCTAGGATTTTGATTTTGCCTGGCCCTCAGCTGTCTCTAGCATGCTGCCTGCATGTCAAATCTGCCAGCACCTGCCTTGGACCCAGTAGGACATCTTAAAAGACTAGCCTATTTTTTTAAATATGTATTCATTGTGATGCTTATTAAATCAATGGGTCCTTTGATCTTTCTGACACAAGAAATATTTAGAGGCTAATTTCTGTAGCAGAGCTAGAAAAGGGGCTTAAAATTTCCAGACCAGTGTATTTTTGTGGACTCACCTCTTCAGTAACAGAGTAGCCAAAGAGAGAAGTTTTTGTGGTTAGAGCAGGGGAAGGAAATAGATTTCAAAACATTTCAAAGTGCGAATTCCTTCATGGCCGTAGAGGGAAGCCCTCTCCTTAAAGGAAACCACTGGGGATGGGGATTATAACCTGAAATATCCCTTGCAGGTTGTGGCAGTAGCAAGATCAGCAATCTCATCTCTCGGATTGTAGGTGGCTCAAACACTGAGGAAGGTGAATGGCCCTGGCAGGTCAGCCTTCATTTTGTGGGAGCTGCTTACTGTGGAGCATCAGTGATAGCAAAAGAATGGCTTGTGTCTGCAGCCCACTGCTTTCAAGGCAGCAAGTAAGCAGTCTTCCCTCCAACTCTGTCCCAAACGTGGCCAGCATCCACAAGTGCCTTTAGATTCCAGAGTTTGAACCGCACAGAGGTGCTGCCCTCCCCTTTCCCCTGCTGTCGGTGGTGTTTTGAGGTAGTTTTCTGAGAAACGTCTTCTTTGCTTGCCCCCAACCAGGCTGGGTGACCCCAGAGCATGGCGTGCCCACCTGGGCATGCAAATGCAAGGCCGTGCCAAGTTTGTGTCTGCGGTGAGGCGGATCGTGGTCCACGAGTACTACAGCAGCAGGAACTACGACTACGACATCGCGCTGCTGCAGCTGAGCACGCCGTGGCCCGACGCCCTGAGCCACGCCATCCAGCCCATCTGCCTGCCTCCCCTTTCCCATAAAGTCCGCAGCGGGGACAAGTGCTGGATAACAGGTTGGGGCCAAAAGCAGGAAGCAGGTGAGTTTTATCCCTTCAGCTGAGCCAATTTTGTTCCCAGGATCCTCCACAGCTGGGGGTGTGTGTGCAGGACGCCAGCTGTTGTTGTGGTTTCTTTCTTTGTGCTGCTGGTTAGTCATATGTGAAATTTAAAACCTGCTTATTTGAAAGATAAATATATACCTTCAAAAGAAAGAATTCTTTTTTTTCTTTTTCCCTGTTTCCCCGTAATCTTCTCATCAGTCTATACAACACAAGTGGCAAATCAGTCTTTTAAGTTACTTTAAAGTATGCTTTATTAGCTTCATCAAATCCTGAAACAAAGTTTCATGACATAAACTAGAACTTAGATATTTGCATATGTAGGTGAGGTTTCTTTCGGCTTTACCTAGATTTTGAGATCACCTGGTGATGAGATTGGGTCTGTTGTATTGAAAGAATGGGAGAATTTGGATCTATATCTTACAGAAAAAAGGTGTTTTACCAAATTTTTTGGACAGAGAACCAAATTTTGGAAATGTCCATGTTCTTTATGCTGCCAAAATTTTCATTCTGAAACTGGCTCAGAATGTTAATCTCGAATTTGGCTCCTATATACTGTCCAACTACAAATCTGTTGTGATGATCTAAATATCTTTGTAAAATCTTGTTTCCTTTTAAAAATAAAAAGATAACAAATTAAGAAGTCTTGAGATATTTTGAAAAAAAAAAACAAAGAAAAAAAATTTTGGCCAATCCTAGTGATTATGCCATTGTATTTGGTGTGTCCAAACGACCAAGATCATATTACACAATTGCCTGATATTTAGAAGAGGCTTTCTGTTCCATTGCAGTTAATTGTTTGGAATCTGGAATAATTCAGTGGTCAAAAGCATCTGTGGATATTTTCTGAAGACTTCTTGTTTTATATTTCAAGAGATGAGTAAAATGCTAAGCTCTGTTGTGTCATACTTCTTTTAATTTGTTTTCCAGATGATGAAGGTTCAGCAGTTCTTCAGAAAGCCGAGGTAGAAATTATTGACCAGACATTATGCCATTCCACATATGGGATTATCACAGCTAGAATGTTTTGTGCTGGGCTGTTATCTGGGAAACGAGATGGGTGTAAAGTATGTATCTCAACACTTTGCATAGAGCTTGTCTTTCATTGTTGCATGATGAGGTTTAAGAATTGACTGGCAGACCACTTTGTGGTCAATATGTTTCAGTTCTGAAAAAGAGGAATGTAAGAACAGTCTTTCAGAAAATCTCTGGGTGCTTTCAGAGTTCTGCTGCTTTATGTGCATGACTAGCATCACTGGGTTTTGGTTGTAGTTTGCAATTTGCAAATCAATTTGCAAATCCCAATAACAAGTTTAAGTTGGGCAGGTTTTGGTATGAGAGGCTCTCAGTTGAAGAAAAAAACTGAGAAACTAGCTTGTGTCTTTTTAGCATCCCTTCCTTCCAACTTGGAACTACAGGATTGTATGATGAGACGCAGACAATTAGGCATAAATGTACAAATGTTAAATATTTCTGATCTGGAAAAGCTGAAAAATGATAAATGTGAAGTTCTGAATTTATTTGTAGTGAATAGTAGTAAAACTACATATATACACAATATATATCTAGATAACCTGTTATATTACAGGCCTTTTTAATATGCAATTTTATATTATATTGAATTTATATAAACCATACGTATTTACTGCTGAAACAGTAATTAAATCTGGTATTCATGTATGTGAAAAAATGCTGGTATTGCAGTTTTATTTTGTCCTAGGAATGACAGAAAATTTGACTGTCTAAATATAAAATCTTAATTGTCAAGAAGAAAATTCTTCTAAATCCTTAACATTTTTGTGAGGCAATTCAAGGTAATCCTACCTAGAGGAGCAGGTGCCATCTAAGGACCTAGGAAGAGGTCCCTTCCAACCTGCATATCCCAACATCCCATAAAGCGAAGGCAAAATAGTTTTCTACCTCTAATAAAATATATGTTTAGAAGGAAGGCTCTTCTCTTGCCAAACATCTGAATTTTGCCAAATGCACCTTTTGCTTTTGGAAGTTGTTTCCTGCATCCAGTGTTTTGTTTAAGCTTAATTTGCCACTAGGTGTCTATTTCAGAGATGATGTTTGTATAGCAGAGTCTTTCAGAAGAGTATAATCTTGGTCCAAGGAATTTTCCCCAAATGATGGTGGTAAATTGTTTTTTACCTGAAGCTCCACCAATGTATTTCTACATGAACACCCTTTAAAGGAAGACTCCTAGTTCCTTTGTCCTGTATAAAACTTTGAAGTCTAGAGCAGACTTCATTTTAATGCTCTAATTACAAAGACCTGCCCCCAAACATTACATGCCAATTAATAAGAGGACAATAGAGAGGATTTTTCTCCTTAAAAAAAATCACAAAAAGCCCAAACACAAAGCAGTTGAGGGATACAATCTGTTTCCATTTACCTCTAACTTGAAAGAAGTAATATAATTATTAAATATATTATTTCATTAATTGTATTTATTTTTGAATTTAAAAAAAAGATTACTATATTTTGAGTTGTTAGTGTGTAACCTATGAACGTACACACATGTTAAGTATCAGATTTGGGGTTTAGCTGCAAGTTTGAGGCTAGGAAAAGAATGTGAATTTCAAATTTAGTCCATGAAAAGTAGTATCTTAATTAGTGTCTTTAAAGAGTAAGAACTAGCCTTCTCTCTTGTGAATGAGCAAACCTTGGTTTAATTGTGCAATGCCATCTACTTTAGAAAAAGAACTATAAATGGTTTGAACTTTGTGAATATGAAAATATAATCACTGTTGGAATTACTCAGGCAAAATATCTCATGTGGGTTTTTCTCCAGTTTTTAAAATTCATATTTTAAACACATACTACTCAATATATTATTTTTAGGGTGATTCTGGTGGACCACTGTCCTGTCAAAGCAATGGAGATGGAAAATGGTTTTTGACTGGCATTGTGAGCTGGGGTTATGGATGTGGAAGACCAAATTTCCCAGGCGTCTACACAAGAGTGTCAAATTTTGCACCATGGATCCACAAATATGTGCCTTCAGTCTTGTAACTTGAAAACTGTTTTTGTGGAATAAAACATGTCCTGGATATTGTCAATAAAAGTCATATTTGGAAAAACTGTTCAGTTCTGGAATTTCTTTGCATGTCTCTTGCTGATTCTGCAATTCCCATATGGAGGTAATAAATACCCTTTTTTCAAACCTTGGTTGAAAGAGGGAAGAGGCTGTTCCTTGTGGTGGCTGTTCCATGCAGATGTCTGGAGACATGCGAGGAGGTGCAATAATAAACTTCATTTTCCAGACTCCAACTAAGTGCAGGTGGAATCATCTGTCCAGAAGCTGAAGACACTTCTGTATTGGCCATACACATCTCAGAAGAAGTGATGACTAAGACTTAAGCTCTCTGTTTACGTGGCCAGTTGTAACTGTGAAGTAGCAATCAACTGTTGGCACTCTCGCAAAGATGACTTTCCCTGCCTCCTCCACCAAGAACAGCTGAAGGGAGAAAGGGAGAGGAGACAGTGCAGAAAGTAAACTCAATCCTTTCAAATGCATAGGGCCCTAATTTTTGAAATTCTGCTGCTACAAATAGTGATTTTGTTGCATGCTTATTCCTTCTCCAGCTTTCATTTTAACTGTATGATTTGGAGCTACTAACTCTTCTTTTTTTCCTGCCTTAATTTCTTTATATTCAAGTTCATCCACCTAAGAATTTGAATTCTCTAGCTTCAGGCAAACTTAACAAGATAAGTAAACATGGTGATATGTGTTATTGCAGTGATCTCGTCCTTGCCCAAATAAATCTGATGTTTCTGAAAGATCCTGATAAAATTTTTATGCATAAGTGGTTTTGTTTCCTCTTGGCTTTTGCTGTGGTGTTTTTTTTTCTCATTTCCATGAAGGAAGGGGCAAAGTATCAGTCAGCAGGTTGTGTGTGTAGCAGAGAGAAGCTGCTGAAAATAAAAGGACTTGAACAAAGCCATCTGTCTGCAGGTGTAGTTTGAATTTCTGAGCTGTGAGGATTGCCTTCCAATTAATCCCTTTTGCAATCTCTATATGATCTGTGTTGGGATTTGTTTGTTCCGTTTTGTATTATTTTTCTGGGACTGAGATTTCTTTGTCCCGTTTTCCTTTTCTAGGTTTTGTTCTTTGTGCTCTTTTTATAAACGTGTAAAATATGTTACTTCCCCATCAACATCCTTGATTTTCTTATCTTACATGCAGAATATGCTGAACTTGCTGATTTGCTGACTTAAAACTGCTATTCCTTTCAAACAGGAAATGAGAACAAAAATTGTTTTGCAATTACATTTATTCTGTTGCACCAGCTTGAAGCTGGAAAATCCAGGTGATCTGTGGAATTGAGCCTTTCTTCTCTCATCATATTTCCATGGATTCCACTCGTTATTTACTAGAAGTTGCCTCATTTATATTGCCCTGGGACATTTTCCTGTAAATTGCTTGTGTGTCCTTTGCATTGTGTCGTAAGTTATTTCCTTACTCTTGTATTTCTGAAAGAAAAGACATATTTACAAATGATGGGATCCATATCCTACTTTAGCCAGTTAGGAAAACAAAGAGTTACAGTGATGGCAACTTCTCCTCCCCACCTTCTTTGGCTGCAGATCAGCTGGCTCCAGCTTCAAGCAGTTATGGCAAAGGTGAAATAAGAGAAGCCCGGTGTGTGTGGTGGGGAGATTAGCGTGCTGTTCTGAGTTAGGTTTAAGAAATGAGGTTCCTGTAGGGGGTCGTTGTCGGGTTTGTCACAAGGCATTTGTCACGGCACCATGCTGCGGGCTCTCCCCTCCAGCCGGATTTCAGTGTACAGCATTCCAGCTCCAGACGCTGAGCGGGCTGCAGGCCAGGTAAGAGCCACCAGCTCAGCTTTGTAGTGGGAACACAGTAGGAGATCTCTCTGTCCACTCCTGTGTGCATTGCCCCCTGTTCTTCATAAATTGCTCCTAATCGAAGTTATAATTTCCCCCCACACTTTGATAGCTTGAAATGCATACAGCAAGCAAACAGCCAAGAGAGATGTGGGTTTCATGTGTGTCATAGCTGATAACGTGCAAGGTGTTCTCTCAATTTTAACCTCTTTAAAACTACGGGAGTAAATATACCAAAATGTGATACAATAGCTTTTTTTTTTTTTGTCATATTAATTGATGCTTTCCATTGTGTTTCTCTAGGAAAGTCTGCATTTTTGCTACTGCCCGTCCTACCAAGACGGCTTGTGCCAAAAGTGTCGTTTCTTCAAATGGATGAAGTTGTGTTTCTGGAGGAGATGGATTCTAGGAATATTACCTGCAGTTTCCCTAACAGTTACAGTAATTGTACTAGTCCTGCACTACTCATTCTGTAAGTGTTACACCCCAGCATGATCTGGATGGGATGGGTATTTTGCACTGTGAAAAGCTCTGCACGAAGCAGCTGAGCACATAATGTGTGTAAACTACTGACTTTCCCTTCTTTGCTAAAGCAATAAAATGCACAATAATTCACAGTTAGTAGTTGCATAAGATTAATTCAAGTGTGCATTTTATCCCTAATTATTTCTTTGTCTCTGCTTGTGAATACCGTCATTATTATAACTGGCAACTTTTCCAGGAACCTATAGGAATTAGCTGTCGATTTTCTCTTCACTATTTTTATAAACAGAATGAGTACCTAAATTATTTATGTACCTTCCCAAATGTCAACACATAGCGATTAAAACCATGCCTCTTCAGGAGGATAGCACTGCAAAAAAATTGGGAGCTTAACACTTCAATCTTTCTGGTAGAAATACCTGCCTGAACTTGTGTCTCCTTCCTTTCCTTTCCTGCTGGGCATTACTCTGTCAGTGGGACTGACTCAGTGCTTTGGCTATTACTTCATGTTTCTGTTAAGAACTAATACCTTCAATGCCAAGGACAAACACATGCTTCTGCAAGCCTCTTGTTCTGTAACATTATCAGGTGTCCTAATCTTTTTTTTCCTCAGTTCCAGCTTTCTCCTTTATTTATATTGGTGGAAGTGTAGAAATTCCTAATTTGACTTACACAAGTGACCTTAATGATCCAACATCACAGGAATTCCTCCTGCAAGCAGAAGTAATCCAAAATTATGTAAGTTCCCACATAAATAGAGCAATATTTTAGAAATATTTTTACAGAATGAGACTGGGAATGAGGAAAAGACTCTGGTTAGTTGTAAAGGTTTTTTTTCCTTTGAAATAGTAAATTTAGAGCTAGCAAAAGCCTGGTAGTTTTCAGATTTAGGAATGTAGCTAGACAGATGGGGCTGTGTGTCTTACAGTAAAGTCTACATTTTTTAGGTAATAAAGTTTCAAGGTTATGGACAAATTACTTGCCTTAAAGGATATAGGAGAGTGGGTTTTGGTTTGTTTTGTGGGTTTGGTTTGGTTTTTTGGGTTTTTTTTTGTTTTTACTTTATTCAAACTCTTTTCCTTTTATATTTTTATTTTTTAAAATTATATCCCCAATTCAATGCTTAATTTTTTGTTTCATTTTCCTTATCGCTCTCAACAATGCTGGCTTTCTTGCACTTCTTATGAGTTTCTATTTGTGAGATCAATACTGCTTCCTAGGTACATGTGAACAGCAGTTTTAAAGACAAAGCTGTTCTCTGTTAGCCTGTATTTCCCAAGAGAACTAATCTAGTGTCTTCAAAGATGCTTTGTGCACAGCCAATACAAGTCAGTCATACTGGAAATTTAAAGTCTGAAACAAAACCATAAATGTATTTGTAAAGGCTTCTTTCTCATGACTAATTATCAAGAGCTATTTCAATGGTCTTGAAATGTGATATGACTTAAATGCAATTTTTTTTAGTGGAATTTAAAGCACATTTATGATTTTTATTTGATACGTTCTGTGAAAATTATGCATAGTGGTTGTAATGTGTATGGGGGGTGAGGAAGAGGAAATAAAGGAAAAGACTACTTTATAGTGTGGGAGATATTGGCACTAAAATATAATACTTTACATTTTCTTTTACCACTAATTGTCAGTTGGCAGAAACATATGAATCTTCCTTCTTGGGAAAGTACTACTTGAAGTCTGTAGTGGCTGCTTTCAGGTAGGTACTGTTTCAAAATCTGGTATAAATTTGAAATATTCAGCTGTGTCTGTCTTTTTTATTTTCATGCATTTTAAATTAGTTATCGGGAAGAACATGCAGAAATGCACTTAAGGATGTGACCTAAGATAATAGTGTGACTTCAGTCTTGCCCTGTAGAATTGCTGAGAGAAAGGAAGTCTGATTAATTGTTACCGGGTTTATGTGTTGTTTTGCAGTCTATTAATCTACTTTTAAGTTTTGAAATAACAATTCATACCTTGCAGAATCTAATTTTGGTTTTGTCCATACAAATGAAGTTTCTTTTCAACCTCTGAAAACAAAACGTTAAATATATAATTTGGGGCAAGACACTCTATTTGGGCTTCTTGTGAGAAATGTAAATACACTGAACACCTGGTTACAGCTATCCTGGTGGTTTCTAAAAACTCTGAAGGGTCAGTACACAGGTGATTTCAAAAGGAGGACTATGATGGATTGTCCCTTTGAATCACTGAAGTAATAACTGATATGTGTACCCACAAAGATTGTTCATTTCAAGAAAAATTGCGTGAAATTCCATATCAAAGTATGGGCATGAAATTATGTTGTCATATGCTGCTAGCCCCTGTTAAGAACAAGTAAGTACCATGTGTCAGGAGCTGTTACATGACCTTAAAAGTGTATAATAATTCAGTAGGGATGGAAACATCCAATTTCATAAAAGGTATTGTAAGGATATTGAGGTGTGGTTTGCAGTCTCAGTGTATAGCTGGTTAAGCCACATATTTTCAAAGTATTTCAACTGTATAGCAAAAATAATTGTTAAACAAGAGAGCTTTCTGCCACCATGTTCAGCTGCAGCAGTTGGCACAGCAATTCAAGTGGCTATGAAACTGTGCCAGCCAAAAATGCAGACCAGTGGAAACCATGTTCAAAAGAGTTATTAGACTGTATTTAAGATGCTTTTTTTTTTTTCCTTTCACAGTGAAGGAGAATCTGGACTTCGAGCTTACTACTGGAATACATTCTGGGCACCACAAGATATGGTTGCTTCTCTTAAAAAATTAACCCCAGTGGAACAGAAAGAAATCTGTAGTAAACAAGCAACTCACTTGTTCAATTCTGGGGAGGAAGATTTTGATCTTGTTACAATGGAGCTTTTTGGTAACAATGTACCTGTCATTTAATACCTATTCTGTCTATTTTCTTTTCTCCAGTTTGTGTCTTTGGCTTATGTAGCTGATAGTTATTAAATTTCAGTTTCAGATTCCACAGAATATGATGTGATGCTAAAATCAGGTAATTATGCTTCAATCCCAGCTAATACCACTTTTGGCACTGCGGGGAGGGAGGAATCCTGTACCAGAAAAATGGCAGCTTCCCAGTTGCTCTTAAATCTGTAGGCCCTACCAACTAAACCAGACTAGGGAATTTCCCTGGCTCGTGTTCCAAATGAGAGCTGGATGAAAATACCCTACAGCTTTTATTCTGATGTTCTGACTAGAATGGTTGAAATTTTATAGTTCCCATGAATTGCAGTGAGCTGTGGCTCCTATTTTTGGCATGTTGAAGAAAAACCAAAACAACTCTACAAAATTATACATAATTTACTTTTCTTGTAATTAGATAATTTTGGTTATACACAGTGGTCAGTCAGATACTGTAGAGCTTTAATTCACTTTGCCTGATTTCTCCACATCAAGCACACCTCTGGTTTGTTGTTATGTAGTTAGTGTGCTCATTGCACAAAGAGGTGAAGAGAAAATGGCAAAGGAAGCAATAGGTGTGAAGCAGATTGTAGCAATTGCAGGTGAATCACCACCTGCTCATGGAGAGTGTGATGAGCTGGTGGTGGGGTGGGTTCTTCCTTGGCCAGAGCAGGAGAAGGTGATGCAGTCTGGTAGGGAAAAGGGAACAGAGTTGTAAAGGTAAGGACAAAAAGGGATTAGAGTAGTCAAGAAATACGTGTAGGTGATTGTTTCTATCTTGTCTGAAATTTTACCCAAGAACTTATTTTTGAACTTAGCAGTGTTTCAGCCACTGATCTAGCTTCTTTTGTGTAGCAGTATCCTTTGACCTGTATGCCAAGCCAGGTAACAACAGGACTCTAACTTTGATGAAGCCCAAAAAGTCTTTTTATCAATGGAGGCTGCGAGTTCCTTCTAACTATGTGGTGAGACTGGTGGTTATCACTTTGCGTGGTGTCACTCCAGGGAGCTGTGCATCACACCACCTATCCGCATATGATTTCCTTCTTCCACTGCAGAACAAGATCATTACCAGGTATGATAGACAAAGGTGTTTTATTGACTTGTACAGAAACTCTCTGAAACTGTACCAAATTGATAAAATGTAAGACTTGAAATGTAACTTAATTAGAAGTCTTGCATAAGGCAATAAAAAGATTTTCTAAAAAAGTTAGAAGGCACTAATAAGGGTTTTCGAGTCCAACTCCCTGCTCCTCATAGGACTACCCAAAATGAAACCATCTTAAGAGCATTGTCCAGATGCTCGTTGAACTCTGACAGGCTTCCTGTCATTACCACTTCCCTGGGGAACCCGTTATAAATTTCTGTGGGGTTTATTCTACATTATGACTCATTTTTAATGGTTTTAATTTCATACAGTTATTGCCACAACTCAAGATACAGACTTTTATTTTTTTTAAAGTATTGTATTCTCTTACTTTTAGAAAATATATGTTTTATAGCAGTCCAGTCAAGGCTAATCCCTGTTTATGATAGGGGGGTTGTGTTTATGGAAGGCTGCATCCTCAGAGTCACTGTGTAGTTCATTTGAATAAGTGAGTTCAGATGATATTTAAACTTGGGTGTCTACACTGCTCACTCTTTTCAGAACAAAACTTAATTTATGAACACAATGAATCTGTCTTCCTCAACAACATAAATACACAAGTTGTAGAATCTGAGGATGGATAGTCTCAAGAGGGGAATTTTGTTTAATTTTTTCTTCTAGGAACTTTCAGGAAGAAGTTAGCTGAGCATGAAGATTCAGTTAGGAATCTGAAATGCACTTATTTAGTAGTGCTTTAACTTATTTGAATAAGTGGTCCCCTTCAGCTCAATTAATAGATTTATTTCTCTCTACAACAAAACTTGCCATTGTTTGCATGGAATTAACATGTGGGTTTTGTAAGGAGTTACGCTCAGATTGTAGCTTAACAAGCAGAATCCTGGTCCTGATGCTGGGCTGCATCTCTTCTGCAACTTATTATGGAACACTGATGCACTAATCTCTAAATTCAAGAATGTGCATTGATGTCTATCAAAGAACTGAAACAGAATTTGGTGACTGAGATTGTTAAAAGCCTGATGGTACCTCAAAAGAGCTGACTTTTTTGGTTGCTTTTATTTAACCCTAGAAAATGTGTTTTGCGTAGTAGTTTTCTACTTGAGTCTCAAGTAGCCTAGTGACATACCTAGGACATATACGGAAGAACCAATCATAATATGTCAAATATCTGACAGCCAGTATCTATTGTAGCCACTATTCCCTGATCTAGGTCTAGGGGCACACACGGTGAATAAAATGATTCTCAGCAGTTTCTGTAAGCTGCAGTAACACCTCTGTTCAGTGACAAATCCCAAAGAGTGGGCAAGCTGAGACGGGGGGGTGCACTGTAAGAGTAAGCATCTCGTGTGGACAGCTCTTCTCATCGCTTGCCTGGTGTTCTGATACTGACAGAAGATGCAGCTAGAAGATAAGCCAGGCTGCCTACTGGGTTGATCAAGATGCTGAAAGATTTCCACAGGGCAGTGTGGAGAGGACTCAAAATGTTATTTTTTAAAGGTTTTGTCGGCTATTATGATAAAAAGCATTTGATAATGTCTGCAAGAGAGGAAAATCAGGTTCATTTTCTAGTGTCTCACTTTAGATTTGTTCAAGAAATAACCTGCTAAAGCAGGAGACAACTACTTTAAATTGAAAGTTCAAAAATTTGATTTTAATGCTGCCAATCTGGATCTCAGTGACATCAAAGAACTTGATGCAAGGCTGGGATGGAAATACTCTGTTACTCTGAGCTCTAATCTTAATTGCTTTCATTTGCTGTGCATAGAAAAAGAGAAACTTGTTAGAAATTTTTAACAAAGATTCACAGATATCACAGAATATTCTGAGTTGGAAGTGACCCACAAGGATCATTGGGTTACAGAGAAATGAAAAAAAATACAAAATATTCTGTGGATTTCAAAATGGAATAAATATAAGATTAAGTATTACAGATGCAAAAAATAGCATCTCAAATTACAAGTGAAAGTAAGCTTTAAAGCTTCAGGTTATAAATTAGCTCATTATTTAAGTAAAACAACAATAGGAAGTAATAGTTGCCATGCATGGGACTTCACATTTGGTGTGATAGCTTTTGTGACGTGAAACCAAGCTGAATGTGAATAGATTGGAAATATTTTGGGTTTATCTGTTGCACAGATGCTGCTCAATTCTGCTGCCCTGGCACTTTTTGCATTTTCAGTCACTTTTTGCCTTTTTGCCTCTACTCAGTGCCACTATCACTAGTGCAGTACCATAGTCTGGCATTGCCTTTTTGATGCTTCTATAGGTCTAAAAACTCCAGAGCACTTGTTAAACAAGAAAATGGTGATGTTCACTCAGTTGCTAAGCCTCAATGCTGGGAAACCCTAGCATGTTTTGTATTGTCAGCTGGGTGGAAGAATAACAGGGAAGTGGTAGCCAAGGGAATGCTTCTGAAACACAGATGACCAGATCAGTGTTATTTCTGCCCAGTTTCTCAACACAGGTGATAGGAATGTGAGAAATGTTCTGGGGGGTTTTTTTAATACATTTTTTTGTTAATCTTCCAGATGGTGTGGGCCTGGGGCCTGGACTCCTTCTGTTGTACGTTTAACTTCGTCAAGTAATGTCATGTTGCTCACCTTCTCACTGGACAGAAGAGAAGAAAGCAGCACATTAAAAGCTCACTTTCAAGCCATTCCAAAAATCAGTAAGTAGTTAATAGAAACAAGCATGTGATGGAAACACACTTATTCCTGGTTTTGCCTCTACAAAAGTTTATACTGCCTTGAACATATCTGGGGGAGGGAATGTTGATGTATAAATCAGGGAATTATCGTTCTGATCCACTTTAAAAAAGTCTGAGAGCTGAACAAAGAACAGAGAATACCCTTTGGTCTGGGAGAGCTTTTTTGTCTTCCTGGTAACTACTCAAGCCTTACTTGCCAGACATTACCCTTACTACATGGGTAACACTTCTCTGCAGGCACTATGAGTTTGGCAAAACTAGATAGCCCCAGTGACAGAACAGCACTTTTGTCACTTTTGCCTATGTCACAGGTTGTAGAATGTGTGTTTAAAGAAACTGAAAACAAGAGCAAACACTTATGTCTTTGTTCCTTTTCTGAAAGTTCAGTGCAGTTAACTGTATAAGAAAAGTGTGTTCCAGACCTAGGAAATATGTTCCAAACCTATAGGGTTCTATGGATTTTTCATGAGTTCTGTGTGGTGTGGTGAAGTGTTTTGGGTAATGATAAACTGTAGTATTTCAGAGGACATAAAGGGACTTCACAAGGCCAAGTTTAGCCGCAGTTATTTGATAAGGTGTAAGTGAAAGAATTTTGACAAGGAATCAAGTGACAATTTTTTAACTTGTGGAACAAGTCACAGAGGATAAACTCCTCCAAAGTTTACACATTTCAGCTTATGTCTCTGTAGATGCTGCTTATGCAAATATCTATTTCACACACATTACTAATTAAAATGGCTTCACTGTTCTGAAGATGGGCAATCTAGATAATGTTTACCCCAGGTTTTACCACAAACTTTTGTTATTTTCCAAACGGTCATATTTTCTGTTATATTCATGTTTGCATTCACAATGTTACCTAAAGGGAACAAAAAGCACTAAGGACTGGATATCTAGGAGAGTCTTTGATAGAAAAAGAAACCTCAAAGATATTGTTCAAATGGGGCATGAATATTCAGACTGAGAACGGGCACACAAACTTCCTGGTTAACATGACATTAATCAGTGGTTTCAGTTCATTGGGCAGATTTCTTTTTAATTTCGTAAATGCCTATGGAAAGGTCAGAAGTAAATTGGAAGTTGGAGGTTTGTTGCAGCCACATAATTACTTCTTCCACTTACCGTGACAGAACTTTTATTTATTTAATTCAGTCAGAGGTGTTTTGTACTCTAATCACCCCTTGCTATAATTTGATCCAAAAATAAGAGAAATTCAGTGTGATGGGGAGGTGGCAGTTAAGTGATTTTCTGTTAAAACACAAAAAATGTGAGTTTAATACTGTCACAACTTGTTCTTCTAACTCTGTACATAGAGAAGGGTCCTAGCAAGTGAAGTAGACTCCGCACTTTAGTTCAGCTGAGATAACTGTGTTCCTTGCTGATATATTTCTCTCCCAGTGTGTGGTGGTCATTACATTTCCTGGAATGGGACACTGAGTTCCCCTTATTACCCAAGTTACTACCCACCAAACATTGACTGCAGCTGGGTCATAAAGGTAAGTGCTGGGAACTCCTCAAAGGAGCTAATTTGCATAATAGAAATGCAGTGCTTTCAATCTGGTAATAAGTAAAACAAGATTTGCCATCTTGGAAGCACAGGCCTTTTTCACTTTGTATGAATGTGTGTGTCAGGATATTTATCCTTTGATTTTTAGGCACCGTTGCCTGGCTATAAGCTCTCATTGAAAATCCTTGTAATACAGATTCAAGAGAAGTCTCCAGGGTCCAGTAAATGTGATAAAGACTGGTTAGAAATTGATGGAGTTAGGTGAGTAACTACATTTTTTTCTGGTATACTAATTTGCATGTTGAAGTTCTGCACATTTAGGCACCCTGTTTTTTCTGCAGTGTTAGGCATTTACTTACTCTTTTGTTCTCCTTAAGAGCAATAAGGTAGAAAACTACAGGATTTTATGCAGCTCCAGCTGAACTGTGAACTCCTGGCAGTGGTCCTAATGTGGGTGAAGAGCTTGCATAATCAGAAGTTTCATTTTCTTTACCACTTGCTCTTCAGTAATCATTTAGTAATCATCAGTGTAATCATTACACTAACACTAAAAATAGCATTACTCTGAGTAATTTGTTTCTCGGAAGGAGCATATTGAAATAAGCAACAGCTGGTGGATTTGGCTGTATGATTTAATCCTTTACTGGATTTGTAGCACTTGGGTTTGCAAACCTAAATGGAAAATCTGAAATCAAGCATGCTTGAAGCAGTTTGTATTTATAAGGTAGGTCCTGATATTGATCATCTTGCTGTATTTGGTTTCAAAGTCTTTTAGTCCAGGAAAAGCTGGAGTTGTGGAGTGGAAAGCATTTCTAAATAGGCTTTCTAATACTTCTATTGGGCTGTGTTAAACACCAAAATATAGCTGATCTTTACTGCATTGTCTTAAAGTTTTTGATGTCACTCCCTTTCTGTAAAAGGAGACACAGCCGGATGGTAGTTGTCAGTTTGCCTAGAAATTAATATTTCTTACTTTTGCCTTGCTAGATACTGCAAAGACCTTGCAGAAAACAACAGAAACAGAGAATATGGATATTCTGTTACAATCAACTTCCATTCTGATGAGCTGGTCACCCACAGAGGGTTTTATATTGAGTACAAAGCCTTCAGTCACACAGACCGTAAGTTAGTAACCACACATACTTTAGTTTTTAACGAGAAACCTTTGAAACCATGCTTGACAAACCAACCACGTACAAATCAACCCGTCTTTTTTTCTTAACCTAGTTGTAATAGACAAACTTTTTAAATGTTATGTCTTTAATTTAACAAATAGATGTACAAATTTAGATAGATGTAGATATATATATATCTAAATATAAGATGCTTTTAGAAGTGAGTACTTATTTTCTAATTTTTATAAACACTTCTGCAAAATGGGGGTAAAGGCAAAATTTCTCAGTTTCTGTAGATCTAATTATATGGCACTTTGCTAACACTCTTTGTTTTACTGGCAGTCAAAGAGGACCCCTTGCTAACAGATGTTGCAGAAATATATCTGGGTTTCTCTAGGCCTTTCCTAACTCCGCAGTCTATATACTTCTGGATCAGTGTTAGATTTTGGGGGACTTTCAGATGGTGGAACAGGAATTTTCAGGAGTTGCATATATTTACTTGTGATATTTCTTACAAAAGATAAAGTTTTTATTTTTTTAAATGCTTTTTATTTTCTTTACCCAATTAATGTCTAGGTAGCTAAAGTTCTCTGTGATTTCAAGAGATCAGTTCATTTTGTGAAACCTCATTCAGATCCTCAGCTTGCTTGTCTGAATATAGTTCTGTTCATTGTTGACATAGAAACATTTATGTATTAAGGTTTCTAGCAAAGATTTTTGTTTCATGCCTTTCATTATAAATAAGTGGCAGGTTTTGTGGTCGGTCGTTCTATAAGACTCGCATATTTTCAGGGATTTCTTTTTCCACCAATGTGTCTTTTTCTACTAGAAAAAGTTACCAACTAAGCTGTGTCTGATGGTTACTCTGGTTACTGCCTCAAAAAATGGTTTAAAGAAGAGTCTAAGCCTAAGAACACCTTTTTTAACAGAGAAAATCCCCAGTCTTTTTTGTGTGTATCTGTGTGCTCTGCTTCTAGCACTGAGCCAGCAAGCAGATGGCTCAAAGTTATTTAATCAATTCTTAGTCACAATCATAAGGATCTGTATTAAGACTCATCAGGAGGAGTGGAATTGCTGTACTGTGTCAGTACTAAGTTGATACAGGAGTTTGTGGAAGGCTGTCTGAGAGACCAGCATGTATGGATAGCACTGGCCTACATCAGCCTTGCCTGTAGCAGTATTAAGAGAAGAAGAAGAAGAAAAAAATTTTCTCCCACATCTTTAGTACCTGCAGTCATCCACCTCAGATTAGTTTCTTCCCATTTTTGGGTGCCTCCCAAAGCACAGTCATTAAAAATCACAGGCACTGCTCTGAGCCGACCTGGAAAGCAAATGCCAGTCATCAACTGAAAAACTTCATGGAGTGGTGAGGAGAAAATGGAGACACTCCCACTCTGAGCTCATGCTGGCTATGTAGTGTGTGCTTTCCTCCCACTGACATCACATGCAAGGCAGTGAAGAGGACTAAATTCCAACAGATGGGAACTGATTAAACAACTGTGGGACAAATGGGTTTGGTCCTTCAATCTGTTGTAGGTCTTAATTTGTCTATGATGCTAGGTGGAAAAAGTTTCATTTGACTTGGGTGGAAAGAGGAATGGTTTTGACTACTTATTCTTTCACAGATTTTTTTTTTTCCTCTCACATCTGAAAGAGTGGAAGAGAACAAGCATGTTTGATGTATTGCAAAGAAACACCTTACCAACTATACTAGTTGTTAGTTTACGTGAATATGAAAGGAATTCTTGGTGAAAGGCTGTTTCATAATGAGATTACCAGATTTGGGAACGGTTTGATAAAGCACTTATTCGCATCAGACATTGAGTGCAGCAACACAGAGATTCATTTCTACAACATTTTAATATCAGAAAATATGTATTTGTAATACCAAAGAGAATGCCTAGTTTTGATTTTATTTTCCTTCTCATTAGATGCTCCTGTGTAAAACAGAGTCCCTTAATAAATTAAAGGAGTTTTTGCTCTCAGTCATTATGTATCTGTGCTGAAAGTCTTTCAACACTGAGTGAGGCAATTAATGTGAATTTAAGTTAAGTCCATTTAGGTGAATATTGACTCATTTAATTCAGACTTCTTGATAAAAATTTTTGATGGATTGTGCCAAGTAAGATATGATTTCTTTTTTAACATTTTATAAATGACACTAGCTTTAATTTTTAATAGCCATTTTAATATTTTTTCATGGTATAGTCCTGCATTAATGCATTTAGCCTGTATCAGCATTTCTAGTGTCATTGATTGCTTATTTTCTAGCTTGTCCTTAGATATGCAGATAGAATGTGCATTCTTTCAAGAAATCAGTCTGAAGACCAGGAAGGCTGCTCAGATGGTAGTGATGAATTAGATTGAGGTAGAGCAATTATTTCTTGCATGTTGTTTTCTGTAAAGAGTTTTTTCCACAAGGTTTAGAGATGGGCTGAAATTATCTTAAAATATTGGTGGCAATCTATAAAATCACATGAAGGATGTGGGTGAAGATGTAAAAGTCTGGAGAAGAGGCTGTGTAATGCAGCTCTTTAAAGAGTGGGAGAACAGAAAAATCAAGAGGGAATTTTACACCAATCTTTATAAGTTAATCTTCCAAAGGGGAAAAAAACCCCCCACAACAAGTAGCCAAAGTAAGCTATTTGTAAGTAGTGAAAAGAATATTAAAAACCAGTATGGAGTTTTAAAATTTTGTTTTAGTTCCCCGCTATGAGAGGATAAAGAGAGAAGTTGTACTTTGGCACTGTCTGGTGTGACAAGCTTATCAGTAAGGAAAGAAAATGTGAGGAGAAAAAAATACAGGAAACTGTTTCCACAGAATGATTAGCCAAGACTCATTACCAAAGGGGAAGGTTATTTTTAATGTAATTCTGCTAGTATTGTTGTGGAACGTCACTTAATTTTTGTTCATGATCTAAATGATGGATTAGAGTAGATGTTTATGAAATAGGAAAAGTGTTACACAATAGAAAGATGGATGCATTTAAGAGGGATGTATTTACAAGTTCTCCTGAGAAGGTGGAGAACACAGATGGAGAAAAAGACAAGAACATGAGTCAGCAGTGCCCTGGCAGTCAGGAGGCCCAACCATGTGCTGGGGGGCAGCAGGCCCAGCATCGCCAGCCGGGCAAGGGGGGGAATTGTCCCGCTCTGCTCTGCACTGGGGCGGCCTCAGCTCGAGCCCTGGGGGCAGTCTTGGGTGCCACAATATAAGAAGGATACAAAGCTAATAGAGAGTGTCCAATGGAGGGCCATGAGGATGGTGAAGGGCCCGAAGGGAAAGGCATACAAGGAGCAGCCGAGGACACTTGCTCTGTTCAGCCTTGAGGAGACTGAGGGGAGGCTTCAACACAGTCTACAACTTCCTTGTGAGAGGAAGAAGAGAGGCAGGCACTGATCTCTTTGTGGTGACCAGTGACAGGACCCGAGGGAATGGCCTGAAGTGTCAGGGGAGGTTTAGGTTGGATATTAGAAAAAGATTCTTTACCCAGGGGGTGGTTGGGAACTTGAACAGGCTCCCCAGAGAAGTGGTCACAACACCAGCCTGGCAGAGCTTCAAGAGGCATTTGGACAATGCGTTCAGGCACATGGTGTGACTCTTGGGGGTGGTGTTGTGCAAGGCCAGGAGTTGGACTTGATGATCCTTGTGAGCCCCTTCCAATTCAGAATATTCTATGAAGATCTGAACTTAGGTAGTTAAATACATGTGTGGATTGCCTAAGTTTCTTTTTTTTGCTAAAAAATGGCTGAGGAGATGATAGTCACTCAAAAGCAGACTTAGGAGTCAAAGTCACAAAACACTGAGTTTTGTTTCTATTTGGTGTTTTTCTGCTTGGTTGCCTTTGTTTTTTCAGGTTTTTTTTAGTGTCACACTAGGATGTAACACAGGAGTTTGAAAATATCTTTTTTAACACCAGTGGGAAGGCTTCAGCTAGAGTACTGTATCTAAATTAGGCACTGCATGTCAAAGAAGATAGGGAGCATTCAAAAGATGCCAGAAATACTGACCGGAAGGTAATCCAGGGTCAGAGAGCACAGCACAAGTCTGTGTTATCAAGGTTATCAAAACCAAGGTAGATAAATGCCTGACAGAGATGGCACAGCAACACTCAGGTGACCTCTGGTAGGGGGTGTAGCACATGGCTGCTAGCCTGCTGTTTGTGTTATAAAGAGTTTATAGACCTTTCTTCTTCAGGTTGCAATCCAGAACAGTTGAAATGTGGTGATGGGAAGTGTAAGCCTCAGTATAAGTCTTGTAAAGATGATGACAGCTGTGGGGAGGACAGTGATGAAAACAACTGCTGTAAGTCTATATTTTTAGCTACTTTCCAAAAGATGGTGAAAGGCAGAAGCAGGAATATGCATATTTTAAAGGTTAAATGTGTTGTTTCTAGATAGGAGGAGGTTTTTTTTATGGCACAAATTAAAAGATACAAAAGGATCAACACAAAACATGCAGAGTATAACTGGTTCTTGGGAGAGTTAAGACACTAATGAAGCAAAATCTTAGATAAGTGATTTTAGTAAGATAAGCAAACCACATCTTGTTGGTGATCCTATTGGAAGAGCACTTTTTCCCTAAATGCTGCCAGAACAGTACACATAATTTAAGGGACAGATACTTAGTAGGCTGGGAACTTTTGCCACATTTGTGGTCTTTTTCCTGTAGATCCACAATGGTTACAGACATTGCTGGTACTACCCTAGCAACCTGCTGCATTTTGCCATTATAATTCTTGTCTTGCTTTCAATCTTAGGTCCTTGAGGTAGCCAGCAGTATGTCTTTGTTGAAAAAAACCTCACTGCCACTATTTAGAGGTCAGAGTAAATGAGTGGTAATAAGAATGATAGTAACGGAAGCCAGTTGCTGAGATCTGTCAGGATTCTCACACAGTAAACTGTGATAATCCTTAGCCAGAAATTTATTGGAGGGAGGTATAAAGCTCTTCCAGAATTTTCTCAATTTCACTTGAAAATGAAAAGGTGCTGTGAAGATTTATAATTTGTAGTCCCAGTAGTGCCAGTGAAGGCAAAAGAACAGATCTGACAAGCCTCACTTACTCAGTTTAGAGCCAAGTAAAATGGGAGTGGGGACAGTTGAGGGTGTTTCTGTCGTTTTTCCTCATGGATAGTGGAGACTAAAATTGTTGTGATCATTAATCAGAGTGCAACCTCACCCTATCCCTACTCCATAGCGGGGCTAGTTTGCACCAGTATAGGCTGTTACTTCAAGCAAGCTGGAATGTGTCGCTTTGAACAACTTGTTGAATGTGCAAGTTGGTTTTTATAAAATAATCTGAAAGCATGACTCCAAACACATGACAGTGTCTTCTTTCTCTTATTTCAGCCTACAGAAGTTGCTCCCCTTATGCATACAAATGCCTCAATGGAAAATGCTTGCTGAAACCAAATCCTGAGTGTGATGGGAAAAGAGACTGTACAGATGGATCTGATGAAATGAACTGTGGTGTGGTAACATTTATTTAAAAATTTGTTAATGAATTGGAAAACTAAGTCAGGAATTTGTATTGTTGTCAAGCATTATTGGATTAAGAATTGTTTAAATCAAATAAGAATTTAAAACAATAATTTCCTGGTAACATCTGTATGCAAATATTTGTCTTGGATTTTGCACCGTTTTTTTCAAATCCACTCATCTATTCTGTCTATGATGACTTATTTCAAGCAATGCATGCTTTCAGGATAAGCTGGTAGGTGTTGGTGCTTGTTTGAGCTGAATGAAATGCAGTCGAGGAACTGTGTTTGTAAGGAAGGAAAAGATATGAGGATGTATTCAAATGAACGTCTGAGTTGTTCTTAAAAGTCTTTTAGAGTTATTAAACTCTTCAAAAAGCTGCATGGGAGGATAAACAATGATTGATTTATATCTGACCTACCCATTGAGAGAAGTGGACACCTACTCATCTTTTTATCAATTGCACAGTAAGAAAAGGCCTCCCCCCTGCCCCAGTTTTGAGGTCTAAAGGTACAAGTTTGTGTTAAACATGGCAAAGTGAAGTGAACTTGTGGGCTTTGTTACTAAGTTATTCAATTATTTCTATTAGCTTGTGGAAGACACCAGCTAAAGAAAAGCAGAATTGTTGGAGGTGAAGATGCAAGATCTGGAAAGTGGCCTTGGCAAGCAAGTTTACAGATGGGAGCACATGGCCACGTGTGTGGTGCGTCTGTTATTTCCAACAGGTGGCTCATCTCTGCTGCCCATTGCTTCCTGGATTCCGATTCTGTGAGGTATGAGGAAGTTATACTGTTAGAGAGGATTTGCAGTTTAATAAGATTACATAGTTGCTTCCAGTAGTCTGCAGGAGCTATTCCTTGTCTAGAGAAAGTGATCCAGGTTATGACTTTGTGACCTGATCTCACTGTATAAACACTCGATATTGTCTGCTGGCTTCAAAAGTCCTAAGCTTTTGAAGTTATTCTTTTGCTTCCATTGCCAATGAATCCTTTGTGCTAAAACACTGTTTTGTGAAATTTAGGGTAAACACTTTTTTTTTTTCCAAAAGGCAATGGTTTTCTGAGTAGAAGCTATCACCTTTTCTCCTAAGTCCTATTTATTGATAAATTGAGTGTAAAACTCACTAATGTTCAGTTTGGGTAGTGTAAATTGAAAATACATGCCTCCTACATGTGGCAGGGAGGAGACAGAGCCTAATAATACATTTTTATGCTTTCCAAAGCATGGTGCATTGCAAGGAATTGGTCTTATAGCCCCAGGAAGTTAATGATTTTTCAAGACAGCAAGTAAAAACATTACTTAGGGTTTTAGGAGAAAGAGTTTACAGCACATATCTCTTCCAAAGTGGTATTCTACTCCATGCACTTTAGTTTTGATGAATCTCATCAAATACTGAAAAGTAGTTAAAAGGGAGTGAACTAACACTGCTTTGCTTTCCAGTGGGATGTTCTAAAAACATTTTTTTTACAGATACTCCGTTCCTATGGGATGGAGGGCGTATATGGGCTTACATAATATTAATGAAAAGAGCAATCGTGTAGCTATGAGATCAATCAAAAGGATTATTGTCCACCCACAGTATGACCAATCTATCTCAGACTATGACATTGCCCTGTTGGAAATGGAGACGCCTGTACTCTTCAGTGAGCTGGTACAGCCCATTTGTTTACCCAGCACCTCTAGAGTATTTCTTTATGGAACTGTCTGCTATGTAACTGGCTGGGGAGCCGTAAAAGAAAATAGTATGTTCATTTCCTGGATATAATTCTTGCAATTTTGCTTTAGTTTTAAATTCTAACAATGAAATATTAATATTTGCAAGCAAAAAAAAATATCCCTGTGGTTTACTTAGTGGGTCTGTAAAAAGCTAGAAAAGATCTCCTTAGCCACAGTCTGTGAACTCTGAATGTTTGCTTGGGTGGCAGGTGATAAGTGACAAAAAGCTACTTGGGTGCCACAGATCACTGAAACGCAAATGGTCACAGATTTACACGAATGTGCCCGTTTCCATGCTCATGGCTCATTTTGTCTGGTGTGTACAGATAACCTTGCACGTACAGAAAACAGTGACTTGTAACTACTGCAGAGAAAGAATTTGTCTCTAAGACTGTGATTGACAAAATAGAGTCATAAGGAGCAATAATTACAAAGATATTGTGGGGGATCGTTTGTTTTTTCTGTCTTAACTAAAGGCAGTTTAAAATAAACCTCTTGAAGAGTTCTGCCTCTGTATAGCTTGGAGTAGCCTGCAGCAGTGGGGATGCAGGAAAAAACACACTGAATTGGAGAGGGGCAGTGGGGAACCTGTGGGACCTTGGCCTTGTCTCAGCATTTAACAGGAGCCACCCAGGGAAACCTGGTCTTGCACAGCATTTCAGCACTTCAGAGGTCCCCACACTTGTACTGAGACCTAGTTCCTCATGTTTGGTCAGAAGCCATAGGCTGTGGTAATTCTGTCTTACTTAATATGCCTTTAAAAAAAGCATGTAAGCCTCGTTAATGCTGTAATAACCTAATGAAGTGCAAATGGTTTTACAGTTGATACCTTCTTCGTACAATGCCTTTCCATCAAAATGATGTGGGTAACATTCAAACTCAATATAAAGACATGTTAAAGAAGCATATTTTTCCATGTTAACTGTTTCATTTCCAGCCCCACTCAGAGCTGAATAAGCAATGAACCAAAACCCAGCACTTACTCTGATTATCCAGATACTGAAAAGGTTGTGTTCACTATTAGACAAAAACATAATTCAGGATGTTTAGCTCACAATGACTCCTTGTGTCAATACTATAGTACAGAATTAAGCTCTTAGCATCATTTGTGAGTTACAGACTGTTCTTTGGGTTTGGGGTTTTTTAAAAGTATTTGTTTTTTCCTGATCAGCTTTATTCCTCAGTTTCTCCCCTAGAAGTGACGGGATGTAAAACAATGTAGAAATTACATTTTGTAGGACTTGAGCATTTTTTGGAGCACAACCATAGTGTAAATAATAGCAAAAAGCTTTTGCATAAATTGAAATGGTATTCAAAGGTAGTCATCCTGTGTGGAATCCTATCTTATAATTTGCATGGCACTTTTACTATTTTCTGGCAGAATAATGTCATAAAAATAAAAACTAGGGAAATGGAAAGGGGGTGCATTGGACCTCTATGTCTATAGGGTAGTGCAGACAACAGCTTTCAAAAGCTGAGTGCAGGCACCATCTGAATAGAAGAGATTACCCTGCTGTCATTAGCTGGGTAGATTTTGAGCGTGAAGCAATTCTTTTGTTTTGATAAGTGGTATCTTTTAGAAATTTGTACGACCTTAACCACTGCAATTCCATCTGTATTTTTTTCTAGGTCATCTTGCCAAAACACTTCAGGAAGCTCGAGTGAGAATGATCAACCAAAGTGTTTGCAACAAGCTGTATGATGATCTTATTACACCACGCATGCTGTGTGCTGGGAATCTTAATGGTGGTGTTGATGCATGCCAGGTAATCTGGAACTTGTAGGAAAACTCCATAGGAATATTTGCATTCATTGGAAAAATGTTCAGAGTTGTAGGTTTATGTAGGTTTTTTTTTTTTTAAGTAATACAGTGAGATATCATGTGTGTGAGTATATCATAAATTTAACGTGATAACTAAAGGCTCACCAAAATAAGGAAGGAAATTTAGCACTGATAATTTCTGACTCTCTTAAAAAATGTTGTTTTCCAAAGAAAAGGGATGTTGAGAAGAGTTCTTTTTCATCTTCAACAGTTATATTTCATCTAAGAGAAAAAAAAATAGAAGGTAAAAGGATAAAGTTAGGGCCATCTGTGAGTTCTGCTGTTTGTATTAATTTCTTTTAATCTTTTTTAATATCTGGGTGTAGAATTGCTAAAATACTGTAACAATATGATGAGTAATATTATTACAGTTGCGAGAAAATACAAAAGGAAAAGCTGAGCTGGGTTTGGGAACTGCAAATACAATGCTGCGTTTTAACTTCAAACGTGCATTCATTTGTATAATTACAAGTTTTGACTATGTCACAGTATCATAAGTTATATAACCTTGTTTGTTTACACACACCATCAGAAACTGCTTTCTGGTTGTACTTCACTTGTCCTGACTCTGCCTTCTTTCTCCTTCTCAATTATTAGACTAGTTGTGTGCTTAGTTTTTAAAATTCTGATGATTAATATCAGCTTTCCAAATTACAAACAGGTTTTTTATAGCAGTTACTCTCTGAACGGGAGAGAATTACTGATTATTGGACTGTGGAAAGTTGATAAAATTTTTGAGTAATATATAAATTTTACTATTTAAATGCAATAGGATAACTTTGGGAGATTGTAACTCATAATGGGCAAAATTTCTTTATGCACGATAGACTGTTTGCAGAATTTTCTTGCAGTCTCCAAGTTTGCATTAAATTATTATTTTCATTACTTTTATGTACAGTTTGTCTATAAACTTAGACCTTGGAATTGTTTTGTTAAGACATGTTGGTTTAGAGGCATGATGTTCCTCCAAAAAATGTGTTGCTTAAGAAATGCCCTTGACTTTTCAGATGGTGATTTTTAACCAACTCAGCTCTATAACATACTGACCAGTTTCCAACCTGATATGCTGTGTTTGAGTTCTAGCATGTTGGCCCTCTGTGTCTTTAATTTCTTAGTCTGGGTAGCATCTTTGCTATTTTTTTTTCTGTCACTAGTATATACTATATATTATATAATATATAGTATATATTTCCAGTACAGTGCTAGAGAGAAATGATGTTGGGAGTTTAGGAAACCTCACAGAACCCTAAACCCTCTTTACTATGCTTTCAGAGTTGTGAGCATCCTGTTTGGTTTCATTTCTTCCTGGACTTGTAAACTGTGCATATGTCACACCAGTTATGTGAAGCTTCCACACACCTTTCATCTGTAGAAGACATGCAGTGAGAAATAGAAAAATTCTTTTTTCACACCGGTTTTTTTTCACTCTAGGATGTTCTTTGACCTCGGTTCCTCTGCTTAGGATCCCTCCTCTCCCCACTGGCATACAGCCCCTCTGGTCTTTTAGAACTGGATGAGTAATTGGTGGGGCTGTGTAGCCTCCTTTCTCAAGCCACTTAGGGATGAGCCTCTTGGGAGTATCAGAATTTCTAGTGTGACAACAGTCTGAGAGAGAGGAAGAACTCTGGCTTCTTCTCTTGTCTCTAAATAATTTTGTACCACCATAATAGATAATGTTGTTTGGTTGGGCAATGAAGGCTTTCTGTTGTTACCCCTTTCTCAGTATATGGCTCTCTTATGACCTCCTACATGTTTTGGCTCCAACTGAGGGCAGCAAACAAACCCCAGGGTCCCTGGGGAGGTGGCTGAATACCCCGTGTGCATTAGGAACAGCGGCAGAGAGGAGCTGCAGTGTAGCTGCCAAGAGTTCTGTGAGCAGAGCAGTTCACAGAAGACACACAAGGTTAAAACAATGGAGGATACCGAAGTATTGATGAGCCCAAATGCATTTTGATCCTGTGAACTGAATTGAATGGAAATTTTTATTTTTCTACATTGCTGTACAGAGGTGCACATTCCATTTGAGAAGCCAGTTCTTATTTGTGCTTTCCTCAGTCTTTGTTCTTTCTTCTCCCTCTACAAATGTAGGCACAATCTTGATTACGAAATTGCTGGTAATACCTAATTGTTCCTGGCTTGTTTTTTTGGATTTGGGTTTGTTTTGGTTTGCTGGCTTTTTTGATTGGGAGTATGTGGGGGAACCTTTCTGTTCCTATTTAACACACAGTATTAAGGGATTTGCCTTCAACCTGTGAACAATTTTTGGTCAAATGGTAGTAGAATTACTTGTTTCTATCCCTGTTGTCTTCTCTCCCCATTTGGGCTGTGGTGAGTTATTTTATGAATCCTGTAATGGGACATTATCAAGGAGTAATTTTATAAACTGCTTCTTGCCATCGGCTTTACATTGATTAGTGTCCTACTTTCATAAGTTAAAAAAATTAAATAAATTTGACTATCTAGCTGGGTACATTCTATCCAGAAAAAGGATTCCAATATTAAGTTTTAATTTGAGAAAGAGAGGGACAGGTTATTTACTGTTCTTGAATAACTTAACTTTTGTTACAGTGCTCTGTGTGTGTGCACTAATGGCTGGACTTCCTTCATTTTAGGGAGATTCTGGAGGTCCCCTGGCCTGCACAGGAAAGGGAAATAGATGGTACCTTGCTGGCATTGTGAGCTGGGGTGAAGGATGTGCTCGGCGCAGTCGTCCTGGTGTGTACACCAAGGTGACAGCACTTTATGAGTGGATCCGTCGGAATACAAACTGATGAGCCAAGGAGAAAATGCACATCATCTCCATATGAAAGCTGCTTCCTACAGGAGTCTAACTGATGACATAACATGTAAATGCCATTGACACTTCCTTTGTGAAAGAATATACTTTCTTAATGAAGAAGCTACTATTTGTGGTTCACCTAGCAATAACCGTTCAGATTCAGAGCAACTTCAGCTTCCCTATGGATTAATTGTCCTTATGCCCATTTGCAGAAACAGCACTGCCTTAAAAACAAAATAAAATGGATTAGAACCTGTAGCAAAAATCCAGCCAAATCCCTCTTTAGTAAACCTTCTCCTCTCCTTCCATGTCCCTTGTTATCCGTACATGTTTCCCCATACGCATATCTGGATATTCACGGCCACATGCCATATATACTCAACTCCTTAGTGATTCTAAACATAAATAATTATTTCATAGTTCTCAAAAACACAAACAGTGTATAGTGTACAAAGCTGAGATGAATTCATCCTCTAGTTATGCTGCCACTGCATGACTATTACTTTCTGGGCTGCAACTTTTGGGTTTTCTACTGTGTTTTCTTAAAAATACCAGATATATAGGTCACAAATGTTAGGATGCGAGTAATTTTCTTTAAAGAACTGGAAGAGCATAATTTAGGTTCTTTGGGATGATGTCTAAGTAAAAGTAAGGACTTAATCAGTTGTAATTAATTAAACAAAAGGAAACTTTAATGCTTTCTTAAATTCTCTTTACAATTTGAACATAACTGTAGGGTCTAATGTTTGCAATATGTTACAGATGTATTTCTCCAGCTCTGGCTCTGGCATGCATTGTGAATTTTTAGCATGTTCCTGGCAGGCTTACACTGTTTTTCCTTACGCCCTTGGTTCACAGCAAGCAGAGTTTCAGGCTCAAGGTTTTGCTTTTGTGTATCTTTCTGGACTGTGCCCACATGGCCACACTGCATTGAAAGGGACGTAAGAGGAAAATGGATTGATGAGATGGGATACATCCTTAGGCTCAAAGAAAGTAAAAGAGGAAATGACAGCAACATTCCTTTAAGCCTTCAGTGAATCTAGTTTTGATAATTTTCATCTCCTGATGAGCTGATTGCTCCAAATCTAGCTGATTTGAGGTTTCCAGAGCTGCTTATGGGACTTCAGAATACTGGTATTTAACTTAATAAAAGATCTGTCTAGATGACCTTAAGACCACTTAGATGGTCTTTAGACTGTGCTCTGTATTTGGAAGTGCTTAGCTTTCACCTTTAACATGGATATTTAAAAAAGGAGGCTGGCAGTTTGAATGCCTCTCAGTGCTGCCCACACAGCACCCTTACTCTGCAGTACATAAATATGTGATCTTGGCAGCATGTGGGGAAAAACTTGAAATGAACTAGCACTGTGATCTTCATGCTGTGAGATTCTTCTTTCTAACACTGCTATTGCTTTTCCTTCCTTTCTTGTGTTGGGCAACTTGCTCTGACTTGTGTCAAACTTACAGCATAAGCTGTACTCAAAGCCTCTATGTCACGAGGTTAGTTTCTTTAATGGCTAGTCAATCTTCCTTTTTAATAAACATTTGCTAAAACTGCAATGGTTCTGTTTTATTTGTTTGATTGTGCCTCTGAAATTCTAATCCCAAGGTGCAATCAGAACTGCATTTGTACCTCGGACTTCCCTCTTTTTGTAAAGTTGAGCCTAGCATCCCCCTATTACTAAAGTGTACATTTAAGGGCATAAATTTTTTTCCTTTTACTGAAACCAGAGATAACCTGCCCAGGGAAGAAAACATCATTCCTGCTGTTCTATTTTAGATCAAAGCCTAGCCTGGAAAGTTCAGGTCTGTTCTTGACTCCCCATTTTCTCTGAGCATTTCTCAGCAATGTGTGTCAGAATGGTCAGTACTTCACATGCAAGAAATGCACCAAGTGTGGAAGTTAGATCTCCAGATGAAAGAAACTCAAGATGTTGAACTCCTTCACAGATATAAATAAAATAAGGACTTTGGCCTTTGCATGGCGAGATCCGTTTACTCTTTGACGTAGAAGAACAGTTTTGTCTTCAGACAATTCAGTAGGAGGGTAAAGTCTTGTACAAGGAGTGGAAATGGAATAAATGAAGCTGATGTTCAGCAGGATTAGCGAGAGCCAGATAAAGGCTTTTCAAGGGTAAGGTGTCCCAGGTAAGATCTTGTGGATCCAGACAATTTTTATCTTGATGACTGCTCAGTTTCATCTTCAGTCCTCCAGAGCTTTAAGGATTCTCAGAACCAAAATATGTGGGGTATACAATTGATATTTTTACTTGCTGAAAAACCTGAGATGTGCTCAGTTTCATGGAGTGCCTTTGCCTGGATGGCTGTGATGTGACATGAGGAATTTGCACCCTGGGTATGCTTCAGGCAGCAGTAGCCAGGTGAGTTGCACAGAGAAAATTGAAGTGGCGGGGTGAGGGGAGAGCATCCTGAGTTTTTGGCAGGAAAAAGGAGCAGTGCTGTCAGTGGATACCCAGGCAGCAGGGCAGGGATATGGGGAGAGAGTCTTTGTTTGTTTCTTAATGCATGATACTTCTACTCCCTGTGCTGGGACAAAAGAGTGAATAAGAGTGCAGTTACCAACCGTCTGCCCAGACGTTTTGATCCAGAAGGAAGAGAGGTGCTCTGTGAGGAGGAAGGAGAAACATGAGGATGGAGTGGGAACAGGAGAAATAAGAGGTAGTAGGTTGAAGGATATTGGGAAGGCTGGGGGAGTAATCAGCCCCTGGTTGCTGTAAGCTGTTGTGAGTGATTCTAAGTGCACATGAGAGTTCATGTGGGAAGCTAGTGCAGACAGGATCACCATGATTGTTTCATAAAAGCATGCCCTGTAGAGCATGGGATGAAATTGAAGGCCATATTCTTCTTCTCTCCAGACATGTGCTTTGTTTTTGTGTGTGTGTGTGTGGTTTTTTGGTGGGGGGGGGGGGTTGTTGTTCTGTTTGTTTGGTTTTTTGGTGGGTTTTTTGGGGTTTTTTTCTTGGTGGTTTTTTTTTTTTTACCTTCTTGGGTTTAGGCTAAATAGATGTAAATGTTTAATAGACACAAATAGTTGTTTAACTACCAGATATGATTTTAGGCTGTATAACAGCTAGATAAAGAACAATTTACAGCACAAAGGTCAGTCATGTTTACTATACAGCGAGAATTGCAAAAGTTGGAGCGCTAGCCTAAGAAAACAGCATGCTTTTCTTATGATCTATTACTCAGTTTGTGCTGTTCAGCACTACATCTGCTTAGCTGCATGGATAACAATAATACTATTTTATTGTTTTGCCTGAGAGCAGCAGGAAAAGCACTCTGGCTCCTTTCAAAATCCCCTCAGCAAATGACAGCGTAGCTGAAAGTTTAGTCACTTGCTTGCTAAGGGCTAGTACAGGAAGGTAGGCAAACTGGAAAGCCTGGTATTGCACAGCTGGGAGCAGTAGTTCTCACGGCTACACAGGAATCGATACTTCCTCCGCCTCTGGTTCCTCTGCAACGAGGGCAGCCAATGTGGTTTTTTTCTTCCAAGGAATTCCCTTATTTATCAGTGTTTTGAGATCACTATCCCGACTCTCCCTGCTGTTACTGACCATAACTGCAGCTGAAACCAGGAGGAGATGAGTTGCCTCCGTGCTTACTTCAGAGACAGAGGTCCTCGCAGAGAGAGAGAAGCAGTGAAACAGCAAAGCTCTGCTCAGGAGCAGGAGATTATTGAATTACAAGAAGATAATGTGGAGGAAAGTGAGGCTGATCATGACAAGCCTCTAAACACTCAAACAAGAAAGGTAGGAATTTCACTTGTTCGTTTGATCCTTCCTGTTGGAGAAAATACTACACAGCAACAGAAGTTAACACTTGCAGGATCTTGTAGGGGTGGTTTAATTTGTTGTTTGAGGGAGAGGGAAAGAGGCTGAAAACCAAACACTTTCTGTTTTTCCTTCTTATTGATGAAGTGTTCTAACATCAGAGTAGGATTTTAAGCTTTAACTTAGGAACTGAAGTAGTTGATAATCTGAGTTTTGCTTTCTCTTTTCACGTCATGGCAGTGGAGTTGGGCTTACAACTTGAAAGGAGAAAAGTTGAAATCAGTTTTGAAAACAGGCTTTTCTTCAGTACAAATTAACCAGAAAGCAGTGCTGCCAAAACAAGAATAAGATGTCCTCCAATGGAGCATACTGGATTCTCTTTCTTTTTTTCTTTGGGTAATTTGCAGCTGTTAATCATTATGAATTTGTATTATTAGAATGCTTCAAAGCCTGAGTTAAGACCACCATGTGAGTCCTGAGGGAGGTAGCTCCCAGTACTTAGCTTAAAGCTATGGAACAGACTAGCGCTGGCAGAGGAATAATATATATTCACAGCTGACTGTCGTATAACGATTTACATTACCTACTCAAGGAATGTTTATGGCAGAGCAAAGAAGTTTCCCACTTTTCTGTAGGCATGGCTGAGCCCTGTGGGGGCTTTCTGTGTGAGTCACAGCACCCCTCCCTTCCCGCTCCTGGTGAGCAGCGACTGCTTCCTTGTGCCAGCCCCGCTGATCATCTCTCGGGCTGGTTCATTCCCCTGAATAGGCAAACCCCCCGCTTATGCTACCACATCAGGAGTCTGTTCTCCTCTCATCTGGTAAGCTCAGTCAGCTTGCTGCAGGGTCAGACAAGGTCTAGGGAGATGCAAAGAAGAGCAGAGGGTGGAGGAGAGGCAGGGGTCAGCTTGATCTGCTAGGCTATCTCAAGAAACTTCACCCTTAAGTTAATCCTTCCCTTTCCCAGAACTGGGTTTTCGTTTGAGCTCTGTTTCTGCTGATTCTAGCAATTGGCTTCCTCTCCTACAGGGACTGCTGGAAAATTGTCAAGCTCCGCTTTCTGCTCAATTGGCAGGTTAATCAGAACTGCCCTGCCCATCAGGGAGAGTTTTTCTCTGCTGCTGTTGCTTCCCCTCAGCCATCTTGTGATGCCTATGGGCAATGTCCAGAGGGTGTTGGACTAGCTGTGGAGCTGAATGTTTTCTTGAGATCAAGTCAATTTGCTATGAGTGATTAAGAATTCTACTTTGTGGTAGTCTAAATACGTGGTGGTGGCTCAATCAAAACTTGGGCTGTCTGAAGTGATATTACTATGGCTGATTTCATAATTGCATTCTAGGCAATAATTACTGGCTTATAAACATTTTTAAAATACAAATGATATGCTAGTGTTAAGTATTAAATTGAAGATTCATTCTTCTAAAATATTTTAAAAATCAAAGAAAAAAATATGTGAATGTAATCACAGCTGAAAGCATGCTGTAAGTGAAACCATATTCACTTTTTGCCTTTCATTCTCCAACAAAGCAAAGTTCTGTGTGCAGAGGTGTCTGCACAGCGTGTTTCCCCTCTTCTGCCTCTGCCCCTGAAGGAATATCTCTGGTAAGATCTTTTTGTGTGTGTCTCCCTGTTCCCCTGCCACCCCCACAAAAGCTTTTATCCTGCCTGTCAATTCAGTTAAATTTAGTGAAAGCCTTTCTGTGATGTTGGGGTCTTAGAAAGTTCAAAAACTAAAGGAAGGTAACTTGGATTAGTGCTTCCAGCCAGTAGCTGGCTCCTGCCATCTGCGTGTGTGCTGCCCAGACAACCTACAGCATGTGATTTTCCTCACCAGGTACAGATGTCAAAAAGGACATGGAGTTTACTACTGGCTTTATGGTGAATGGAGAGGGGGGAGGAGGAGGACTTAAAAGGGCAGCATGGTCTACTTACGGATTCAAGCCCTTCCTTCCGTCTTCTGAGTCTTCTGCCTGTGGAACAAACAGTTGAAGCTTTCTGTTTTGCTGTCATCCAAGTTTTGGTGGTTTTTTTAAGTTTTAAGATTCACCTTGCTGGGTTAACTCATTAAAAGACTAATTTCTGCCATGGTTTAAAATCTTATTAAAAATTAAATAACAAGTAAGGTATCGTCCTTTCTCTTCCCCAGGAATGTACATGTATGCACAATTGCTTTGAGTACAATTTTCTTATGATCTCCTAGAACAGGTGAGAATTGCATTAAACTCTCTGTTAAATATATTCAATAGCCTTCAAGTTCACAATCTTCTGAAGAAAAAATAAGTCAGCTACATAAGTCTCAATTATTTTATGGAGGGTTTAATGCAATAGTACCTATCGAATAGCCGTCCCTTGCTTTTGGTGTCGGCACCCAGAGGTGAATGATTTTGGAAATACCTCCATAGATGCCTTTTTGGTTGGGAGAGATGGTAAACATTAAAAGGAGAGCTTGTGGAATACACCAATCAAATTAATGTAGAGTAAAAAAAAAAAAGGAGCTAAGAAATCACCTTTGTAACACTTTAGCTTTATGGGTAATTCAGGAGTTGGAAATTCTGCACAAAGGGGAATGATATGTCTTTCAAGTAATAGCCTGCCTGCGAATGTCCTTTGCCTTCTGTAGGTCTACATTCCCACCTGCAGCAGTAGTTAAGGGTGGGAACCTCCGGTGTAAGGCATTCCTTACTAATGAGGCTATGTAGGTTTTTTTTCCTAAATGTGACAGTAGAGACAGGTTTCAATACTTTTTCCTGCCTTACTTCATTAATCAATATGCTCTTCTCTTTTATACCTAGGAGAGGAATCACTGGAAATCGTGCAGTAATGTCGTTTTCTGGAAGTGTAAACTATGGATGGTTATAACTGCGATATTTCTAGTAATCTTCCTGGTCATTCTCATTAGCCTAATTCTTTACTCTAGTAAGTATCTCACTCTTTGTTACACTAATACAAATGTGCAATATGTACAATCTAATAGAACACAAATGTAACAGCAGCATCCTTTAGACTCCCTCAGTAACCTGCTGAAGGAATTGGGATACTGACTGCAGAGGGTGGTGTGCTCAGTAGGGGATGGGAATACTTTGATCTTTGCAAACAACTTCTGTCCTGGTCCAGTGGCAATTCCAGTTTGTAGCTAAGCGAGAAAGTATTACAAGAAGTGAGTTGGGTATGAGGATGGAAATGATGCTTGTAATATTGCAACAAGTGCCATGGATGATTTAGATCCCGTCGAGTGGTGTCATTGCCTGTCAGGCTCCCAGAGCAGATGACTTTTGCTAATGGGAGTGGGTGGCTGACCTCCATGTGCTGTCACCTTATTTCAGGTGACTTGCACTTTCTTTCTGTCATTCCCAGTCAGTCCTTAGGCAGGAATTTTGTGAGAAAGTCACCCTGGACAAAGCCAAGAGGGTTTTTTTTCTAACACTTCAGCTAACTGAAACTTTTTCCTTCCCTTTCTGTTTCCTTTTGATTATTAGATGTTTACACAGATGAGGATGACTATTGGGATCCTGATGAACTACTAAACAGTGGAAATTTTCACAATTTTTCAGGAACATTGGAGTTAATGTGTGGTCTCCCACACTTTTTCTCTGAGGACATTACTAAGAGGGTATGTGTTGATGTTGTTCTTGGCAAAGTTAATTCTGCTTAGAACATAGTTTCAGTGTTTTGCCTTTTAAGAAGTTTCTTTTTCTCTGTGTAGCAACTTAGTCATTTGCAAGTCCACAAGTACAAAAAAAAGTGTTGTAACTTTTGAAGTTGCAATCTGGAAAGAAAGATTTGTCTGCTTTTAAACACACAAAAAATCTGATTTCCCCCCTCCCCCCAAATTTGACTAATGGTTAAGACACAGTCTTCACTTTTTTAATAGAATCACTGACTAATTTAGGATGGGCCTGTAAAAGTCATCTGTGCACCATATGGGCTAAATATACTGCATTCTTTCATGAGTAGGCAATTACAGCCTGGGTTTATAGCTGTGATTTTCACTGAACTGAGGCACAGCTGAAATAAGCTCAGCATACACAGCAGTGCTCATTTGGACATGGTGGGATGGGGGTCTAAGTAGAGAGACTCTCCCCTCTGTGAAGTAAGAGTTGGAAGGGCTTTTTGGTACTAATTAGGTCTCAAAACCAACAACATCAATTGCACATGGCAACACGAGCACATACTTGTAGTTCACCCTGAATGCCTCCATTGTGTTAAGGTTATACGGCAATCACTCAAATGCACAATTAACTTGTCTGTCAAACTTAAAGGGACTATGTACCTTTTCCAGGACAGATATTAGCTGTTCTTTGACCTTCAGCACCTGCATTTATGCTCCTTAAAGCACCTGATAAAAATGATTTGCTGTGCTTTTTTTTTGTTTGTTTTTGTGGGGAAAAGAGAGACTGAATAGAAGACATATGTTTTTCTGTTTATTTTTTTTTTCTCTCTCAGCTAACAGAGGTCTACAGTTCATCTCCAGCTTTAGGACGTTACTTTAGGTCAGCTCAGGTGGTTTCTTTCAGGTAAGCAATTTCTGTCATCAGAGTTCTCTGAAAATGACAGGCTTTTGATGAGACATATATATGCCTATGTAAATACGTAAAATATTTAAAACTGTGAAAAATAAGATGTTTGGGGTAAAATTATGTGTATAGGCAGTGAAAACTGGTCAAGGGATCCTCTGGTGTAAATGGCAAATGCTGCTAATATTGTATAATCATATAATATTATAATATAATCATGCTGCTAATATTATCATTAGATGGGAACATATTTTTGCTGTGAAGTATCATCTCTATTATCCTTGGTTCTAATTGCAGCCCTTAGTAAACTTGTTCAAGTACGCTTATTAATAGGAAAATGAATTGTTAGAGACACTTAAGATGGATGTAGCTTAAATAATCTTAAATAAATAAAACAGGGTTCATGGGGAGGGGAGAATTATTTTGTTCCCAAAAGAGTTAAAAGCGACAGGAATATACATGTTTGCTGCCATGGAGAAAGAGCAGAGAGGCAAGGAAAGACAGAGAGCTTCCCTAAGGACTTCTGAAAAAGAACTCTTACTAAAGGAATTAGAAAGGTAGGAAAAAATCAAGGCAAGTATGTTGCAAAGTCCCAAGGCCTTTGAGCTAGCAAGGACAGAGGAACAGTCACCTTGGGCTGTGGCAAGGGACTGAGCGTACTTTGCTCCCTTGAGGGAATATTCTGCCTTGCCCTGCCAGCCTTGGGCGTGCCAGCTCTGTTTACTGGTGAACTGTAGCTCCCTAGGCTTATGGGTAATAATAATGATTTAGGCAATCAAGTACAAAGCTGTAGTTCTGCACATATACTGATTAGCTGATCTCTTCCTCTCTGCCTTTTTGTTGTCTCTCTCTCGCTGCCTCTCTCTTTCTTTCCTTTTATTTTCTCTCCAAGTATTTTTTGAAAATGTTTTAAATTCTGTGAGTACAAAACGTAGCTGTTGAATTGTAGTAAGCGGATTTGGTAGACTACAAACAATGAAATCTCCAGAGATGGTCTTAAGTTCACTGGTTTGTGTAATCCACACCAGAGCTGAGTCAGGAGCACAGCTGGGTGGTCCCAGGTACTGCTAGCAGGAAAGCCAACCTTTCTGCAGGTTCCGAGCTAAACTGTGCCCAGGATATTGCAACACCTCTTATCAGTAGGTTCTTGTGAAGCAGGAGGGCTGGAAAGCACCCCCCATTAAGGCGCATGTCCAACTGCTCTTTGTGCATTTGAAAACATGTCTCTGGCTGGCTTCAAGTACGTACCTGATTCCACGAGCTGTTCTGAGAAGGGAGGGGGAGGAGAAAGCTGGAATCTTTGGCAGTTTTCTTTCATAATGCTTTTCTTGAGAAAATGTTTTTTGAAAAAATCCATGCCAACATTGATATGAAAAGTCAGTCTTCTCAAAAAAAAAGGATCCAATTGGAACTTGAAGGCATTCATATTTGACTTTGTTTTTCAGTAATGAAAGCTCCACTGTAATTTATCAGCTAGTGTTTTCTGTGCCACCATCAATAGAGGGATTTATGGAAAACACTATGAACCCAGATTTGATAAGGAACATTTTACGTCAAAATATTTATGATGAAGATAATACTTCTAATCCTGGGACATCTGAATGTGACAGGTTAAAGCTTGACCCAACTTCACTCACATGTAAGTGCTGTACATTAGAGAAAATGTTTCTTTACAAAAAGCAGAAGTATTTATGGGAAAGGTGGTAATATTTCTAGAAAGATATTGAGATTTGTTGGTAAATATATTTTGCACCATGGTATTAAGAATATTTTAAAATAGTTTTCAGAAAGTCTTGATATGCTTAACTTACAACCTAGGACTCATCTCCTCAGGTAAGAAAGGGAGTAGTGTTGAGACTGGTTACTATGAACTCCAACCAAACTTTTCAGATCTAATATTGCATTTTATCTATTAAAAAAAAAATTTCTTCTCGTGTGTGTACCATAATGGGGAAACAAATAATTAAAAATATGTCTCCTTATTGTACATTCATTTTTGAATGCTAACAAAACAAATTTTAAAGCAAGGGATGAAAAAGACTCCTGATTTTTGTCTTCCTGTATGTTTTTTTTGAAAACTTATTATGCACAGAGATACCTTTTAAAGGAACTAAATATTCATTCTTCCAGGTTTTCTAGGTAGCGATTCCAGTGGCTACCAGTGACTAGGCAGTGATTCCAATGCATTTATAGCTGTCTTGATAGAAATGCTAGTATAAAAGTCCCATAAGCTTTGAAGTTACACTGAAAACAATGCATGAAGCTGCTTCCCCCCACCCCAAACTTACAGAGCCACGCCTACATGCTTTCAGAATAATCCTAGGCTAACACTTCAGCATGCAGTGTATATAAGTAAGATTTGCATTTAACTTGTTTTGATTTTTCTTGCAACTCTTATCAAGGAACAAGAGATCAACAAGTCATGAGTTCCAATTTTCAGAAGCATTTTTTTCTGTATATAGTGACAGGATTCCTAGAAAAAGCAATGTAAAAGAGAAAGGAAAGGATATGTTGAAACAAGTAATTAAAGTTTCATTTTAATATTTATATTGTTCTGTTTTAACTTTCAGAGAAATGATGGAAAGATTCCTCATCTTCATCACCACCTACAAGAGATGGGATCTCTTATCTATTAGTAATCCCAGGGCAAGGAGCTATTCCTTAGGTAGAAACTTTTCTAAAATTGTTGTCCTATGAATGCTGCCTGGGATGCAATATTGTAAATGGAAAATGTGATGTATTTATAACAGTGTTGTACTACTATAGCACCACTACCACCTCCTTTATTTTTGTCCTGATATCTCAATAATCCATTTCACCCTTGAGAAAATCATGTATTTGATGCATGCTCTTTTGATTTTGAAAGCTCTGCTTTGTCTGGCCTTATGATTAAATTTGAATGCTCTGTGCAAGCTTTAAAAGCATTCTTGAGCATGGCTTTTTTCTTCTTCTCTTGGCTTACCCAAAATTATCTGCACACCTTCATCCTTAATGCTCACTTCCACCCATATTCATATCTGCTACTTTTTTCCCTCCTAACTTCATATGCCATGTTTTCTCACTGCCCTTTCCTTGTAAAACAGCCTGAAAACTTAAATATATATATACACATATATATGTATTTGTATTCTTTAAATACGTGCAAGACCTTTGCAGTAGCTTCTTAAGGAAGATTCAACTCTCTTAATTTCCTTATTCTTCCTACGGTCTCCCTGGATAAGGTGGCATCTACTCTATTTTTCTCTTCTTCAATGTGAAATCTAAAAGAAGGAGGAGAAAGCATGAAGAGACATGTCTTGTTCACTAATGCATCTGAATGTCAAAGGAATCTTTCAAGGGTTGAGTTAGCTGTGTGCTTGAATAATTTGCTACTGCTACTAGTGGATAGACAGGTATTTGACCCGCATTTGTAAATCTGAATATAGACAAACTAGTCTACACCCTTAATTATAGTCCCTGCCCAGCACTGGGGATAAAAAAGAACAGATGCAAGGTATTTGCCTTAATAAGACAGTAAATAGTTGTTCTTGTTGATGAGAGGTCAGATGAGACAGAAGGTGCTGAAGCAGACCACATAGGTCAGTGTCATGAGAGTTATAGACAGTAACTCTCTGTAACACGAAAATGAAGCATTAATTTTATGCAGAATGGAATGTATTCGCTACCGTGTTAGTGAACTATATCTTCTTGTCATGTATTTATAGGCTTATAAAAGTAAATACTGTTGGATAGACATTTATTTTAAGAAATGTTTTGTATTGTATGAAATATGGAAATTTTTATATTTTTCTAATATTACTAGTTTATTTAAGGAGCAATCTCACAATGTTATCATGCATTAAATTATTTCTTTTTACTCCTAAAGAAATTTTTTTCATTCTTCAGGGGCTTCAGTCTTCTGTTTGAGTTGGAAAATAACCATTGGAATTCTAAATGCTGGGAGCTGTAGGGAGTATCTGTCTGACAAAGCTGTGCACTCAAACATGATGTTGCATGTGTTTAAACTGAGCTTGGGAAACATTCTGGACCAAATTAGTAGTTTGCATGACTCTCATATTTGTGGCAAATTCTGATCCCATCTTGGTTTGTAAGATATAGCATTGATTGTAAGGACCATAATTTCTCTTCATAATTTCTCTGCAATATTCTATGCAGCATACAGCTAGAAGAGATATTCCTTTTGATTCTTACACTGGGGAAGGATAAACTTAATGGCTTATATGGTTTGTCTCAAAAGCAGCAGGCTATGAAAGTACCAACAGCAAAGAAATAAGTTGCTATTGAGATGCTGCTCAATCTTATTTCTCTTACTGAGACACCTGATCCTTTCCTTGAACACTTCTTTATCTTCATTCTAAGAACTGAAAAATAATGTAATTAGACTTCTTTATGGTGATACTCCTATGAGCATTAAGAGTTGAGAGGAAAGGAAAAGAAGCCAAGCATTCATTTTTTTCTCAGCCATTCTCCTCTGTCCCCATAACTGTTTTGTTACAAAAATGGAGAGAGAAAAAAACATGCTTAAGCAAGAACACAGGCACATAATCACTTTATGAGCTCTGGTAAACAGCTGAGTACCTGGTTTTAGTCCTTTGCACATGTCCAGAAATGCTGCTTGCAGAGGGTGATGGGCTGGGAGGAGGTGATATTCTAGCATTGCAGAAAGCCAAACCAACTCCAGCAGGAGTGAGCTGGAAGTGTTGTGTCATGGAAGCAACACCTGGACTTCTGCTACTGAGAGGTAGTTACCATCTGGGCAGCATCAGTATTCACAGTCTTCTCAGTGGGTGGAATATTTCTTTTGCATGCAGTTTATTGAGGTTTTAGAATTTTTTTTATTTAATTCCAACTACATTAAGACTTCTCACTCAGATAAGTAGTATTACATTAAAATGGTAGGGGGGAATTTGAGGAATGAATTTTTTATACAAATTGTGCATTGTATAATGGTACAAATCAAGCAGGCCAGAGAAATTTTGGACAAGAATAAGTTCATCTAACACAAGGTTTATGCTTTCATTTAAAACATGAAACATTCCCCAAACAAACAGGAAAATCCTGTTGTTATTGCATTTTTGAGATTTATACCAGTAGTTCTTTAAGACCCCTTTAAAAAAAAAAGTATTATAAAAGTCAAGAAAAATGTGCAGCCTCAGTTGTTTCAAATGTTGTAGCTCCTAATTTTCTGTAGAGGAACTTTGTCTTTTGATGGCAGTTGCTACAGATGCCTCCTGGTTTAACTGTCAAGTCCTGTACCCTGTCCATGTTTCTCTCCCTGATCACCTTTTCATGGACAGCTTTGTCTCATAGTAAATCACTGGTAGATGTATCCTAATGAGTAAACTTGGTAACGACAGATGTTTGTTTGAAGGCCTGACAGTAGAAGTAGGATGGTTATCCTGGCTGCACAGGCTCAGGTAAAAGACTGCCTTCTAAGTTACCAGGACATCGTCATATTCACTGTGCTCTTCAGGGCTGGCGACATTTTCCTTTCTCTTGGGCACACTGACAAGTGCATATTCTGTCTGATTATTGTTGTCAATCACAGAGACTTCATGTTTTACATCGTGGCTGACAGTCGAGTACCACAGTTCACTGGAATTCATAGAATCTTTTTTGGCAACACGTTCCTGAGGGGAAAAGAGGGAAAGAGGGAGTGAAGCTTCAACATTATTATACCCTGAAGAAGTTTGGAGACGTGAGCAGGTCTGGTCTAGCCTGTACACTCACGCAGTGCTGTTGACCAATACACACAGCACTGAGAAGGGTTGGTACATCCACGCTCATTTCCCCACCGCCCGGGCTGTGGCTGCACACCTGGAGAGCCCAACCAGCCGCGGCACTGCTCAGCGGTGGTTACACGGTACAAGCTCATCACCACACGAGGGAGCACAGCAGCACGACTGGAGCCGGGGAGCCTGAACCACCCCGGCCCGGGCTCTCCCCTGGGCTGTCCCGGCAGAGAGAACACCCCGGTGAGCCTAAGGTGGCATCCACTCAAACTGGGATGGGAGCTGATGGAGATGGGGTGACACTTACATGGGACAATTGATCGATGTATGTGAATGGAAAGCATTTGGAATTTGCACAAGACTTAATATGGGATGTTTAGGGGGTGAACTAAAGGGAGTGGGTCAGAGTTACTTGCAGAGTAGAAAGCATAAGAAAACAGGAATAAAGAGAGGCACAGAGGAGCCACAGCCAGCTTCCAGAGAGACTGTAAGGTCTGGGAGGCAATTGAGACCCCAAGTTTGTGCATGAGTGCATATGTCTGTGCAGGAGAAACACTGTCCTGGAAGGCCTGGTCTCTCCAGAGATGAAGTGATGGCTAATCCCTCCTGGCAACCCTCATCTAATGCTCTGCTTGAGAACAGAGGGAGGAGAAAGAAGAGCCATTAGCGAAAGAGGAGGTAAGGTTGTGTGGGCAAATGCCTTCCCAACCCTGTTTAGACTTGCCCCTCCTCTTGCCTCCTGAAGGTGTTTGCTAATGGGTTGTGGGTGATTGTGCATTGAACAGCTAGCAGGATGACTCATTAAATCTAAAGGGACAATGCGCACTGATAAAGTTCTTGGAGCCAGAAGTTAAAAATTTGTTTGTCCTTGTGTTGAATTTGAGCGCAGGGATAGCGAAGGCAGCAAGTACCAGCTCTGTAGCGGTATCCTCTCTTGTCTGCAGTAGTGGTAGTGTTTTAAGGGAATATTGCTGGGTCTGTGGTGGCATTTGTAGCTGCTTTTCACACTCTAAGTTCAAGGGTTAAAAACTCCATAGGGTTAGCTTTTCTTTTTCAAGCATAGAAGCGAGAAAGAGTTCTTAGAATAAAATTCCTGCAGGATTTTTCTTGCATTTTTCAAGTTTACGTAAATCATATTGTCTGCTTAGATTCCGCTTTGTGTGAAACATCTCCTGACCTTGAGGACACTTCACTGAAAGTAAATCAGGCGGTTTGATTTGAGTTTTTGTAAAATTTTGAGATTTAGAAATTCTGGGAAACTGGAGCAGAACAATCAGGGGAGAATTGCTTATCACCAAATGCATTGCTCTCTCCTCCCCTCGTCATGATTGCAAAGAATTGGGAGGACAGCAGTATTTCTCTTAATGTGCCTGTGAAATGAGAACAGGTAGGCTCTTAATTTTCATGAGTGACTGGCTCCCAATCCACTGAGTGAAGTCTGGAGCACCTCTTGTCCCTTCAAATACACAGGTCTAACCAAGACTTGCTCATAGCCACATTTTCCAGAATCTTTCCAGTCTTCATGTTTTGAAAGGCTGTTATCACCAACCTTCTCTTATCAGTGGGGAGACTGAAGTGCAGAGGTGGAGGGATTTCTCCCACACATCAATGGAGCAAGTGTGAAAACTTTCCTTAATTCACAGGCCAAGTTTAACACTCAGAAGGGGTGTCTCTCCTATTGCACTAACAGCCCTGCCAGGACTGTCTTCAAATCACGCTCTGAGGCTTTTACTCAGGACACCCAAAGCTCATAAAACCAGACAGCTAATTGGCAGGTTCCCCATCACAGTTCCACCCCCTCCTCTTCCCCCACAGTCCATCCCACACTCACAGGTACAAATGATGAGCTCATTTAATCACACCCTTTTCTGTCATCTTGCCCACTTTCTTCAAAATTTTCTGAAAAACACCCACTTATCTGCTGGGCACCAACTTTTGTTTTACTGACGTATCTTTATTTAAAAAAAAAACCCAAACAACCCGGTTAGGATGCTAAATGGCAGCTACCTTCTGTGGTGCTTCTGGTGATCACATAGGGTTTCTGGTATTTGCTCATCATCAGTGACTCAAGAGGCAACTTCACTTTCCCCCTGCTAAAATGAACTATTTACAAAGCAGAAGCAGCAAACCACAGGTATTTTGCTGCTGCCTCTCGGAGCCCAGAGTGTTAACATGGACAAACAACCACAAAAAAACACATAAGACTCTGAAGTGCATCAGTTGAAAAGTGGCTGTTCCCCCACCACGGCCTACCAGGATGATAAGTTTGGGCAGAGAAGCAGGGCATACACCATGTTATAGAATGACCTCTTAAATTACTCTGGGGTGCAGTGCCAGAACTCCTAAAACTAACTCCAAAGTAGGGAGGTAAGATGGACTGGACAGTGTGTTTATTATACCAGTCTTTTCTGGGTTGTAATGCAACCATTTGCTCCATTCTGATTTATCAGAAACTAAGTGTGAAACCTGAAAAGGCATGTTTGGTTTTTGGGGTTTTTTTTTTCTTCTAAAGGCAGTTGGGACATTGTAAAGAGAAACCTTATTCTTTTCCAACAGAGACTTAGAGATTTGTTGAGACATTTGCTAATTTTTTATAGTGGAAATATTAACCAAAACCTTTAAAGCCTTGACATATTAAATCTCCCTTCATTTTTTAACTGAAGATTTCTTTATTACTAAACCAGGTTGGCAATAGTCCAGTTAAATGACTTTTAGAAAATGTTATGTTGAAACTGAAACTTTTTGTGGAAACTTGCTAGTAGTCAAGAGAGGCTTTGCTGGCTACCGGAAAGCTGAGTGGAGAAGGGAAGGAGGAGGAGGACAGAGAAGCACCCCCGCAGCCATAAGTTGTGTGGTGGCTGGGGACACTCGCCCAGGATGTGATCACAAGGTTCAGCCCCCTGAACTGTCTGATTTGGGCCAGACAACCTTGCACTCAGCCTCAGAAACTGTGACTGAGTGCTGCAGTCTGCTTGGCCACTGGCTGCCCAAGAATGGGGCTGTATGTCAGCTACAGTTTGATGTGCATACACTTATTTCTTATGTAGGCTTAAACTGGTGGTTTTCTGTATCCTGAGCAAATAGTCTGATTATTCTAAGCAAATAGTCAGATTATGGACTTTTCTCTCTCTCCTGTGGGAACACGATGGATACCTTGTCTTTCTAATAGGGGGATGTTTTGGACTCAGTTGCCCCAGAGAGCAGGTAGAAAACAAAAAACATGTTTAGTCTTTACCTTGATTGTACCTGGTGAATAGCTGCAGGTCTGTGCTGAGGAAAGAGGAAGAAAACACATGTGATTGTCATTCTTTGGTGCAGCAACACAAGACAAGGATTTTTGCCAGTATAGGATTTACTCAGCTACAAACTGAGCATAGGCTTTGCAAAAACATGAACTCATGTGACATTTGGGGAAAGGTGTGAACCTTTGAGAGCTAAATAAATCTGATGATTTTCAAGAGTTATCTTTTCTCTACTTTACACATACTTGTGCCACACAGCACTACTCACCGACCTTAATTAAACCTAGATGTGCAATCTTCTCGTGTTTTTCTTTTAGTTTTGTTTTCAGTGTTTTAATTAACTGAAATCAGTTTCACACGTCGCCTGAGAAATGGATGTTCTTGCTTGCTCTCTGACTGTATTTTAGCTTTATGGCCAATGCAGCCCTACTTTTGCCTGGGATTACTGTCTAGTCACTGGGGTGCAGAGGCACTGTGTGATGTGACACAAGCACTGGGTGTCTGTGTGCCTGGGCTTGGCAGCCTTGAGCTTTTCTGTGAGCTTGTCTCCTGGCCCATAAACCTCTAAGTGGCAGAGGGCGGTCATTTGCACCATGCTTTCTCCCAGCCTTGCTTTTATCAGTCTAGCTGGTTCTTGTTGTGAGGTTGATTGAACAGGTTGCTCCTGTAAAATTTCAGAGATGAACTTTCACTTTTGCTTACGATAACGGGGGTTTTAAAGCATACTTGTTTTGCAACCTGACAGAAGGAGAGATGTCAGTCTCTCAATATGACGTTAAAGCTGCAATTTTAGAGAATTTACAGTGGTTTTAAATATTATTGTGCTGCCTTAATAATGCCATGAAACTACCAGTGTATATGACCAAAAAGAAGCTGGTTTTTGCTAAGCAAGTACAGTAACTTGTGAAAGTGATAAAAGTACTACACCTTTGCTACATGAATGGCTTTACCCACAAGAGAGAAAATCTCAATCTAAACCAAGACCTCCTGATTCACGTGAACGCATGTGATCCTGGCTACCATGTGAGTCTTCCCTATTTGCATATTCAATATGCAGAAACTATTTTATTAGGAGAACACGTCATACTGACATCTGTTTAGTGAAAGTCCTAACTGTGCTCGTGTATGGGGAATGGGGGCTGGTGTGTGAGCAAGTGCAGGTTCTGCTCTGCTGGCAGCCCCCTTGCTTCAGCAGCCCACCACCTTTTTTGCAGGGGAGGAAGCAAGGGCATAGCAGAGGTTCCCCTGCTGTGGTTCAAGGGCTTGCAAGCCTCTGGGTCTGGTTCTGATGTACAAAGGCCAAGTTCACCACTGCAGGAAGCAGCTGCAAGGTGGTGGCTGAGGCACCTGTGGTTTAGTAGCTGAAGGGGATGTCTGCCCCCTCATGCTGCCTTCTCCACAAACAAAAAAGACCAAAGAGGCCCCAAGTAATCTGGCACCAGGTGGTGCCTTGCATTCACCCCCTGGATGCAAGGAGGCTTCCCTCAGCTGGGATGCAAAATGCCTTGTCATGGCTGCTGCCCACGGCTATGCCTGCCAGCTGCCTCCACAGAGCTGCAGAGGACTCCCCCATGCCCCCACTCATGCCGTGCCACACCACCTCCGAGGGGCGCATGCAGCTTCTTTACTTACTTTGCTTATGGGAGTTTCTTTTTCTCCTGGTGGGGACGGGCACTTTCCACCTAGGGCATGGAAATAAGGGTCAGCAGGTAGATCTGGCACTTTTTAGTCCTCACTACCCGCTGCCAACCCCTGGGCACTCGCAATCCCGTATGGAGGTCCCTTCTCCAGCTTTTTGGACAAGGCATTTTATGCAGTTTCTCTGCCCCTGTTCTCCCCGGGAGGCAGCCCCTGGCAGGCACCAGCCTTGCCCTGGAGGCTGCAGGAGCAGGGGCTGCCACAGGGGAGGAGAGGCACAAATCACGGGTCCAGGGATGGAGGGATGGAGGGAGGGCAGGGACAAGCTGGCAGCAGCTGGCAGGTGTTACAGCCTTTAGCTGTTCCTGGGAAGTACGGCCTTTGTCCCCCTGCTGGAGCCTGGCAGTACAGCAGCAAAGTTCGTGGATTTGAGGGGCAATCAGCCTTTGTTCTTGTCCATATTAAATAGCTCTAGATGGGTGAGTGAGCAGTAAATATGGGGAAGAGAAAGAAGAGAACCAGTCTCATGCGTCCACAAATAATCTACATCAGTCTGACTTCGAGCATGTTTGGGGGCAAAGGAAAAGGAGGAAAAACACGGCGATTGTGTGACAGAAACTGCAAACACATGGGGGTGAGTGCAAGGCTAGAGGATTTCATCACTAGCAGTTGAAATGATGCTTGCTGGTTCCAGCAGAAACTATACTTCCAGTTTTAATTACTGGAATTATTTGGCAAATTTAGAACCTTTACCTTATATTCAGATTGCTGTTAACAAGTTTCTCGGTAATAAGAGCTATGCTTGCTGTGGCATACAATACTGCTTATAATTTAGAGTTTTGTGCTTGTAAAAGGCCTGTAATTTACAAACATTTTGCAATGTAGTGTTAATATTTATATGCTAAATTCATATACATAATAAAAATGTGCTAAGGGTATAAAACTGCCAAGTCATATGAATTTGGGAATTACACCAATTTACTGGTAGAGGTACATTGTGAATCAGTCTCTAATTGCATATTTGCATATGTTTTTCTTTCTCGGGACTGAGGTAAATAGGTAATGCCAGCATTCTTTTTTGCTGTTGATACTTTCCTTGCTAAATGTGTGCTCTTAAGTCTTATTTCTTTCATAAACTGCCTAAATTTGGCAACTCACCTGGAACAATTTCTTTCTGCATGTCCCTGGTGCTCTTAAAAGAGTAGCAGAAATTTTTGCAAATATCAGTGAACTTTCTACTTTTCTGTTTAGTGGGAGAATTTAGATAAGTTTTATTACAGCTGTGTATAAAAACAAAGCTATAATCCTACCTCGTTCCAGGTTACCCACCTGGTTTTCTTTGGTTATATATAGTGTTTTGCCTATACTGAACATAAAGTCCTCTAGCTTAGATGCTAGCATGATCATTTCATACAATTCGGTCCTAGAATTCCTTTGAGATACATCTAAAATAAAATATGTATGTGTATTTATAATACACAGAATTCACATTAGGAGTCTTTCATAACTGTCAGATAATGTGAGTTTGATATAAGTATTTTTGTTTTCTGATCCCTATTTGTCACTTTTTCTTGTTTATATTCAGTCAGCTTCTGACTTTTTAGTCCCTTGCTCAGATGAAAAGGCTGTTGGGCTTGGGTAGCTCTTCCCCTGACCTGTCAAAAGATACATAGTATATGTTCTTGCAGTAAATTAGGCTTGTAAACTGCTGCATAGCTCTTAGATAAATTCTATTTAGTCAGTCATGTGTAATCCTGTGGGAAAACATGTCACATGGTTTGAGAATTTAGAGCATTTCTCAGCATCTGCATTTATGCTACAGACATGCTGACACTCTGAGGAAGGTCCCCAGCACTTAGAGGAAGGGAGCCCAACTTGCCTGTGCATAGAGAGAGGTTCTGAAGGTTTGGTTCCTGTTGGGTTTTTTTTTTTTGAGGCAAAAGTATAGGTTTATCAGTAAAAATGCTGGGAAATAGTTCTGGCCAGCAGTTGCAAAAGAGGAGAAACGTGACTCAACTATTAAAATGAGAACAAAGGCAAATTTCCTTTTCTTTCATCCTATAGTTTCACTTTGCTCTTTGCAGAGTAGCTGCATGAACTGTGTTACAAGGTACAGAGGCTGTCGTGCTCGGGAAGTGGTCAAACCAAATATAGAAATGCCTCTATAAAGTAAGCACTCCAAATTGAAGGGATGAAGTGGCAGACTTGGGGATATATTAGGAAGAAGGAAAGAGCATTAAGAAATTAACTCCAGAGGAAGCAGCAGAGTTTATGGATAAATGGTAGGGTCTGAAATCTGCAACATTTTCTCCCACCAGCTGCAGCTGCTGTTAAAAGCTCAAGTTTGTGTTAGGCCTGCTGTGCACACCAGAAACTAAGGTTGCCTTCAATCTGATTTTACTTTGACCCAGCTGCCAAAGGGCCAAGAGACAAGGTGGTGGATGTCCTTTCTGTCCCTGAAGGGGGACTTCCTGGGCAGAGGTAGTGCCATGCTGCTGGTAAGGTCACACAGACACCCACAGAGCCACCTTTATCAGGGATGATGCCAGCCTCACCTGCTTCCAGAAATATGATATTCCTCTGGCCTGCTGTGGGGCATGATAGCACCGGCCTTTAGGAGGGAGGGCTTCAGTGGGGAGCTGCTGCAGCTGTTGTTTCCATCTAACCTGGTGTGCCTCGAGGTTACTGGTCCAGAATCAGCTGGACCTTCTTCCCAAAATATTCAGCTCCTACCTGAATCCTTAAATTTACCACCTCTGACACAAAGCTGCCTAACTCTCAAAAACCCCACATCCAAGTAAAAAAGGGCCACCCTTGCTCTCTGGCTGGCAGCTTGGCAAAGAAAGCCCAATGCCCCATCACTTCAGTACATTTTAATGCCTGCCATCCCTGTAGTTGGCCCTTCACCCTCCTCCCTTGGACCCCACCAGCCAAGCCCGGTTGTCACCTACATGTGGGCTAATTAATCTCAAGCTGATGAACTTTGCCTGCCCGTTTCACTGGAGTGATAATTTGGGGTTATTTCTTCCAACTGGCTGCCAGTTTTCCCAAGACTTGTAGACACTCTCCCACCTGTAGGTGCCCATCTACTTTGATTTTTTTGCAGATCTAGTTAAAGTTACTTAGGAGAGATGCCGACACCTGGATGATGTACCTGAATGAGCCTCATTCCTCAGGAATTTGGTGTAGATGGGCTGCCTGCTATGAGACACATATAAACTTTGTTGTAATCTGAGCTTTCGCTTTAGCCTGACTTTGAGCTGGCCCTGTGCTGTAGAGTAGAGGAGCCTTTCCTAGCTGACCCTCAGTCTCTGTCTCTCACGCTGCCTGGAGAGCAGCAGTGGTCAGGACTGGACCTCTGCAAGACCAGAGCTTTGCAAGGATGCTGAGTCACTGCATAGGAATGACTATTTCTGGGGAAAAAAAACCCCAAAACACAAAACCAAAACAAAAACCCCACCCTCGTCATTTCTCCATCCCTCTGAACCTCTATAAGGTCTATGACTTTTCTGAAAGCTTTGTCAGCAATTGGGCAGCTCTGACTGAGGAGAGACATGCTACACAAAAGTCACACCAAGCAGGCATGGCTCATTGACAGGAGCTGGAGAGAGAGGTATTGCAGTTGCTCTCTGCCCTGCAAGAGCAGCTGGTCAATGCTCCCCCCAGATTACTTCTCCTGGCAGTGGTTCGTTAGAGTTTTTGAAAGTGACAAAAACAGGGCGAGGGGCTGCATGAGCACAGCCTGAAGCTGTCTGTTACAACAGTGGTCCTTCCTGCCCTCCCCTCTGATGGGGAATAAGGGTTTCACGGCACCATCAAGATAGCAGGAAAAATCTGCTTTACAAAAACCTTTCTTGCAAGGTTCTTGTAAAGAATTCTGTTCTGATTGCTTCTCCTGGAAAGCAGTCAGGATTTATTTCAAAAGCAACCTAAGTCCCACATGTTGGCGTGGCATGGCCACTTAAAGCAGTGGGGATTCAGCAAGCTTGGGAGCTGAGAACCTGGAGCTGAGACCCTGAAGGCGCATGAGTGGATCACTGCTCCTTGCTGCCACAGGTGAAGACACATCAGTTTCACATGGATTTTGTTGGCCTTGAATCAAGCTGCTTCTTAGAGCAAGGCTTCATGCTTTGGGGAATTTTGCCCTTTCCCTCAAGGGCAGGTAATATGGTCATGACTTAAACATCTGGGCACAGACCTGCAGGGATGTGAGAGATGCACTCTCTTTGGAAAAAAGCGGAACATTTAATTTTGGCAAGGGAGAGCCTTGTCTGAACTCCTTAACACCAAGTAAGCAGCCAGGGTACAGTATTTAGAGGTTGCATGACCTTTTCTTTGACCTATCAAGAAGACAATGGAAAAGAAAGGGAATTTTCCACCTGTCCTAGGTGGCTCCTGCTGAGCATCCTCCTCTATCCATATAGCTCCTTAGGAGACAACCTACTCCTAACCTCTGATGTACATAACTATAGTATACTCATATATCCTGTGTACAGCATTTAAATATATTGTACAATTTAGTCTATTTCTATATAGTGTATAAAAAAGCTTGTCTTCATGAGACACTGTCGTGGTTTTGCTAG